>JAHPZR010019114.1:0-2500 GCA_019787425.1 Platygyra sinensis | reverse complement strand
TCATATTACTAACTTGAAGATTAAGGCTGAAGAATCTCCTCTTGATCCGCTGGCACCAGAATGGCCAAGTGAAGCGCGACCACTAGTTACACTCCCTGTGTTAACCACATTGAAAAAGGAGACTGAAAGGGACGAGTCCTTTACAAAGGAAGATGACTTTGCTAAGATGATGACTATTCAAGAAAGGCAAATTAAGTGTATCGAAGAACTGGTGGTACAGCAACAAAGGAGTGCCTTGACTCTAACACTGCCCAAACCTGAAGTACCCGTGTTTAGCGGAGATCCAATTGAGTACAACAAGTTTGTGAAAGCATTTGAGACATTGATAGAAGCACGGACAGATAGCGACAGTGCACGGTTGTATTATTTAGCCCAGTACACTTCAGGAGCTGTTCAAGAGCTTATACAGAGCTGTTCACTGATGGATTCAGATAAAGGTTACCAGGAAGCAAGGAGGCTCCTCAAGAGCAGGTACGGCCAACCCTACAAGATCGCTTCGGCATATGTTGACAAGGTTGTGAATGGACCACAAATTAAATCCGAAGATGGGGAAGCCTTACAGAAGTTTTCAGTGCTTTTGACCAGCTGCAGGAACACACTAAAAGAAACTAAATACCTTAGTAAGATAGATAACCCAGATAGCTTGAGAGGAATTGTAAATCGTCTGCCATACGATGCCCGGAAAAGATGGCGCTTTACGGCTGACAACATCAGTGAAAGGGAAGACAGACAAGTAACACTTGATGATATTGCTAACTTTGTCGAACGGGAAGCTCGTGCAGCAACACATCCAGTGTTTGGAGACATATCAGGCAACCTGAAAGATAAAGAATCTCACAAGAAGAAACCTCCTGTCAGGCCTAAAGGTTCTAGCTTCGGTACTCAAACCGGCAAAACTGATGCTAAAAAGGATAAGCAGGAAGAGAAGAAAGAATCAGGATATTCTAGACCAGTCAAGTGTATCTTTTGCCACAGCAGCCACGTGTTACGAGAATGCAAGATGTTCCAACAAAAGTCTTACAGCGAGCGAGAAGAGTTTGCAAAGAAAAAGGGACTTTGCTTCAATTGTCTGATTCCTTATCATCGAGCACGAGATTGTAGAAAACCTGCTGCATGCACTGACTGTGGAGGGAAGCATGCTATGATTTTACACCCTCCACCTCCCCCCAACAGCGAAAGGCAGTCAGAGGATACCAATCAAAGTGAGATGACTGGTATAAACAATGGGTTTGTTGAGATTGAGAAGACACAGTGTAGTTCCTTCGGGGTCAGCAGATCAAGGATTGGATTAGCTGTTGTGCCAGTGAAAGTGAAAGCTGAAGGTAGTCGTAATATTGTAGTGACTCATGCCTTTCTGGATGGAGGATCTAATTCGACATTCTGTACCGAAGCACTCCTGAAACAACTGGGCCTCCATGGCAAGAAAACAGAATTCTCTCTAACGACCATTGAAAAGGAAAACAGTATTACAAAGAGCAGCTTAGTAAGCCTTGAGTTGTTTGACCTTGAAGAGGAAAACCTTGTTGAACTGCCCACAGTGTTCTCAGTTAAATCCTTACCAGTGTCAGCTGAAGATGTCCCAAAGCAAGATGATGTTGACAGGTGGCCCCACCTACATGGAATTCAAGTGTCTGAATTAGATGTTCCAGTCGGTCTGCTAGTGGGGAATGACAACATCAAAGCATTAGAACCAAAGGAGATAAGACAGAGTGAAGGTGGTGGACCGTATGCAACCAAAACCCAATTTGGCTGGGCCATTAATGGTCCACTTGGCTCTGACCACAAGGAAAGTAAATGCACAGCAAATCTTATCAGGACAGACCATGAGCTGAACGAACAGTTCAAGAACTTTTGCAATCGAGAGTTCAGTGAATGTATTGCAGATAGTGAACTAGGGCCATCCCAAGATGATCAAAGGGCAATCTCTATTATGAAGAAATCCGTCAAATTGAAGGACAATCATTACGAAATATCGTTGCCATGGAGAGATGATCAACCATGTTTACCAAACAGCAGACCTATGGCACTTCACAGACTGGGACTCCTGAAAAAGAGATTACAGAGAAATTCACAACTGCATGGAAGATATTCAACTGTGATCGATGATATGCTTAGTAAAGGGTATGCCCAGAAAGTCCCAGAAGAAGAACATAATCGTCAAGATGGGTTTGTGTGGTACTTACCCCATCATCCAGTGCACCACCCACTAAAACCTGACAAAACAAGAGTCGTGTTTGACTGTTCAGCCAAATACCGTGGTACATCACTAAATGACAAGTTATTGCAGGGACCCGACTTGACGAATTCATTGGTGGGAGTATTAACTCGATTTCGACAGGAGCACATTGCAATGATGGCGGACATTGAATCTATGTTCCACCAGGTGCGAGTAACCCCTGAACATTGTGATGCCTTAAGATTCCTCTGGTGGCCAGAAGGCGACCTTAATCAGGCCCCGAAGGATTATCGAATGCAAGTTCACCTGTTTGGTGCAACATCC
>JAHPZR010019111.1:35000-46673 GCA_019787425.1 Platygyra sinensis | reverse complement strand
GCTAACAAGAATTTGTAACCAATCACGTGCTTACATATTTCTGTGCCTTAACGAGTAGGCAAGTACAAACCTTCAACAATTAAATGAACATAGCATTCACCGTCCCCGACAACCGAAATCAATCTTTACAACAACTATGTGTTATGAGGGCACTTGAACTTAATCAATATATTTCGTAATTCGTTCATTCGGTCGGCCGCTATGCGGCCAAACACAAGCAGCAAAATGTTCCCTTTAGAGTAGTGGGAGACGAGGATGTGCCAGTTTTGTTTTCCGTGAATTCTGCATTAAGATAGATTTATTAAAAGTTGACGCTATCGTGGTATGATTTTTATTCGTAAAGACTCTTTGAACTTTTGATTCTCATGATATCAATAAACGAGGGGGAATGTGTGGAAAACTGGACCGAGAGGGTTTCATGTGGATTTTGTACGTTACTACCCCTTACAAATTGAACTTTGAACTCTTGATAAAAAGTCTAGAGAAAGTGAAAAGGAATGCGTTAAAGCTGTCTCGTATATTTTTGTTCTGGAATACAGTCTTTATTCGAAGTATTCCCGTTGTATACGTTTTATACAACATCCTTTGCATTTTATATAAGCAGAATTTATTTGGAACTTGCCACTACACTTTTAAACTTACACTTTTGATGGCTTCGGTTTGATTTTGTTGTTGCACCGGTAATACATTACTGGATTTACCTCTCGACTTCTTGAGCTTCTCGGCTGTTTACCAAATTAGACTGAGGGAGCGATTCTGATTTGCTTCAAGATATTTGAACTCGATTATTTTACGCCGTCTTTTAACGGCCTTACGCTAAACAGCATTCTAAGTTGACCCATTATTGTGTCTTAACGAACTCAAAGCGTTTGGTGAATCGAAAACTTAAGGTTCCAGAAAATCTCTTGGAAATTTTTTTTATGACAACAACCATTCATAGTTTAAGAATTTAGAGAATACGACATGACGGCTTACAGGAAATGCAATTTTTTGTCATTGATTTGTATCTTTGTGTAAAAATATTGAGTTATTTGCGCACAACGCATTGACATAGATTTTCATTTTTCTCAAAGGAAAATATTTGTGAGTTGGAGCATGAAACTTGACATGGTGTAAAATAATCGAAAAGTGTGGTACCAAATGCATTTTTTATGCTGTTAAACATGACCCATATTTTGGCGTTATTTTTAACATGCTTCAAAGGTGTTTCGAAAATGGTCATGGAAAACCACTATGTCAACATATGTGAGACAAGCTTAAAACGAAAAATGGTTTAAGCAGCACTTCTGATCGTCCTCGCACATTACTTCGGTCATTTGATTGCACGAAAAACCGCACTTCGACCGCGCTTTCAAATTTCCACTCATAATTCGCTGGAATCTTTAAATTAGATTTTTGGAACAAGGTCACCTGAGGGTATTTTTGGGCAAAGTATGGGCGATTTGCCAAATGGGTCGTTGACCGGTGTTTCTCGATCCTAACAGTCAGCCATTCTTAAGTAAGTTTGCCCCTGTACGCATTGTAATCCCCGTGTGATCCTTAGATAGGGTACCTAAATCGGATCCGCTAAAATTAAATGCCGAGCTATAAATGTAACATAGGCACGCAAGTCGTGCAAGAGTTATTTTTTGTGACTTAAAAACCCCTGGAGGAAGCAGCACTCGGTGGACTCTTCACAGTTATGAGTAAGGTAGTGATTTAGCCGTGATGTACGACAAGACATTATTGAAGGTAACAAAGGTACTAAACTTGGGTCTAGAATCAGCCAGAAAGTTGGGAGACTCAGTATAAAGTTTTTAAGTGATTGGCCGTTTACACAGAAAACTGCTTTATCATTCACAGAATGAATATCACGGCAAAGGTCATCCTGATGCTACTCTTGTTGCTTATGATGGAAAGATCTTCATCTTCACCTGTTAAGGTAAACAAAATCAAAGTCCTCATACTTGGCGCTGGACTCTCAGGAATCACGGCAGCAAAAACACTGCTGGACAAAAACATCACTGAGTTTCTGATTCTTGAAGGAAAGAGTTACACTGGAGGCAGAATACACGCTGTGCCATTTGCGGGTTTGAATATCGAGGCAGGAGCGAACTGGATTCATTTCACAGATGATAAGGTCACAGCACCGCTTATGAAGCTGAAGGACGCGAAAAAGATGAATGGTATTCGGTCTAAGTACTCCGACTTTGTCGTAAGGTAATTAGATAGGTCTTACAAACTTGTCATGGGGTGGGGGGTGGGTCACGATAACTTCATCGAGAGACAAGGATGAGGATATTTCTCCTCGATATGAAAGGATAAGAAAGAAAGAAAGAAAGACAAAAAAGACAAAAGAATTGGAGCTGTAATGTGTTTTTGCTATTATTAAGTCACACCTACGGCAACATTTTCAAATTGCTCAGAAAGTGAAAAGCCAAAAGAATTGTCAGTTAGAAGATACATACCACTGAAATTGGCGCAGGATTTTTCTCTTCTCTACCTCAGCTACCCTCTGTAAGAGTTATTAATAAGAGTGTCTTGCAGACTGCCTCACGAGATGAGATAAGATATAAGAACTTTATTGACGTGTTGAAGCCGCTAGCATACAACGTGCACTAATTGGGGACACCTAACTACAATTACTTATCTAATAATTAAATATATGTAAATCTGGATTTATGAAAACGGTGTTAAAGAGCTCTACTCCTGTAACCCTTATTTCACCTGAATTTCTCTAAACTCTATGGCCGCCTCCAAGGCATGGAAACGGCGAAAAATAGAGACAGGACGGCAATGAAAGGAAGATAAACGGGTAAAAGAAGGTAAAAAGGACTGACTTTCCTTTTAATTTTTATATCGTCCCCTTAGTGCGTGATATCCATCCTTTAGCCTCATTTTCATAAATCCAGACATATGTATACCTTAAGTTATGAAAACCAGGTCGGCAAACCTGAATTTTTTGTGTAACTTTTCACAACTTCCCCTGTCTATTACTACCTTGTCGGTTTTTTTTGCTTGCTTTCTGGTTAGGGATTTGTTTAGAAGTGGCTGGAGACATAATTACCGCCCCCTGCCCCTACCCACAATTCTCTTTTTAATTCTCTATAAAGCAGCTGTAACCCGTTGTAAACCGTGCAATTCTATGTTACAATCAGCGAGTCTTTGTAATTTTATGTTATTTTTTGTGCTTAGTGGAATGCCGCCATGAAAATGATCCACAAACCGAGCTGTGACGTCATTTGACATCCTTCTCAGTGATAATCTGTTTAAAAACCGTCACGCAATAGTTCAAATTTGTGCCTCATCGGAATTGGGGAAGAAAACAAAGATAAACATGTGCTCGTTGTGTTCTGGCGAGAATTGCGATAAAAAAATGGCGATTAACTTCACAAAGCCAGCATATCGTATATGCCACACCAATGCTGCTCCATGAAATTGACCGACGTCACTGTGACGTCAGCCGTTGATCAATCATCTTCCTTCAACCCCTAATTCATATTTAGCTTCAGGCTGTTACAGAAGCCAAATTTCGTTGTGATTAGTCGAGTGAAAAGGCGTTGGCAAAGTTACGCGCTCTCAGACAACCTTGGTCACAAGGGTTGGAAATTTCCTTTTTTTTTCGCATTTTGACCCTCCCCACCCCTGTGCAATGTTGACAAACCACTTTGATCTAAGTCATCTAACACAATGCTTAATCCTGGAATATAAAAGAAATCATCTTAATACAAGTGACAGTTATTTGAAATCAGTGCGCGCCTAAAGCTGGTTTCGGTGCCGTTTAGGAGTTTACTTTCACATATTGCCGGTCACCTTGAAATACGTTTCCCGGAGAGTATTATGTAAAGCTCTGAGATGGGACAAAGTTATTACGATTGGCAGAGTCTGTATCGTCCAATATCGTATTATATTCTCGTTTCATGGGTTTATGACCCTGATCCGGGCTGAGACAGAAAGATACGAAATTGCTGGCTTAGTGGTGACCAGAAAGTCTTTGGCCTCGGGAACAGGCTCTTAGGAGTCAAATGAATTAGGTGAGAGCAAACTTGCAGGTGAACGTTGACCCGGGCCAAGACTCATGGTTAATGTGTTACCCGCCGAGCGCCTGAGTCGACATCCGGGAACTTGCATAAGACGAGTGTGAGAGAAAAGTCCAGAGGTGTTTATTTGCCAATAGGCCGAGTTTTTCCGAGTTATTTGATGATATTTCGCTTATGTTGAACCCCGGTTGAACGTGAGAAGATTATGCGTGGTTGTGGATAGCCTTATCAGTGCCGCGAAAGTGTGTGATTGTGTAATTTCCGCATGGTGTTGACAAGTATGTGAGGCTTGGCGCTCATAGATGTGGCTCGTGGGAGATTTTTCTGTTCACAGTCCCTCTGCCGAGGGTAAACAAAGGTTTATTACTATTACTATTATTATTACTATTATTATTAAGGAAGTCTCCAAGTCTCCAAATACAGAGAATTTCGAAGGTGGCCTTAAAGGGCCATTGTCACGATAAAGCGCATGTGCGGTCTTGATTCACCCCAATTTTTTTAAACCAATAGAAACCGTAATACTAACACGAGCGCCACGAGGGTCAGCTTAGAGTTGCACGTGCCTTTCTTTATCCGCCGGCTTTTGGCCTTTTGTTTGTAAAGAATATTTATCATGTTTATGTTGTGTGAAGGCCGTGTCCGTTGATTACAAGCACATACGCTTTACTTTCTTCCAACTTGCATGCATATCTGCAGCTAAATACACAAAGTTTCCGATTTTCGTCCTTGCACTTGCATCTTTTCTTCGTTTTTTGTCTTTTTTTTTTCGAACAAGACGGCTACGAGGTGAAAGTAGCTTTCGTCTCTAGCCTTCTCGAGGACATTGTATTTCTCGGCGGAATTCAACTCAAAACACAAAATACGACTTTTAAATCTTTCATGGATGACTAAACAGTTCTTCAATATCGGTATTACTATTTTCATACGCCTCACAAGGTCGATGGAGGAGGATTTTTCTCACAAATAACAACTTTGAAAACTGTTCCGTCGGATGAGAAATCAAATTGCTGCACATGCACAAAAGGGTGTCAAATGCCCTTTAAGTACTCTTTGCCCAGCTTCCCACAACCATGCAGGATTCTCCAGAAGTGAGTACCAGGGTGCGCACCTGTTATCCTGACGCATGCTCGTTGACATGCGGTAAGCACAGGAGATAATATTAATTGGGTATGCGAAACAAAATGACATAAATGTACTAAAACTTATATATTACAAAAATAAAAACAGTCAATTACGAAAAACAAACAAACAACCAAACAAACAGTAACAATTAAGATAAATAAACAAGTCCGCCGCTCTCACGCGACCTTGGGATTCCCGTGTCCGTGATTTTGTTTGTAGCCTGGCAACCGTCAAGATTGTTTCGAACAAGCTATGAAGCCGCAGCAATGTTACCATTTCTTATCACAGTAGGCGAGATTAAGGTAAGAAATAGCTCCAAGTATTTAGTAAACTATTTATTCTTCTAGTTTTCCTCAAGATTTTTCCCGATAACGATTTATAAACCAACATTTTTGTCGCGTTCATTGTCTGTGCTCGCGAACCGCCACTTGTTTAAGCTTAAATAATTATTCAAAATTAGCCTTTGCTAAGCATGCTCGTTTTCGGGTAGAAACTGTCTTTAAATTACTATAACTAATATCTGGAGTCTTAAAACAATTATTTTACCGGATTGAAACCCACAGGCAAACATTTCAGGGTCAACGCTCGAGATAATAATCGCGACGTGAAAGGTCAAAATGTCAAGCGATTACCTCAAGTGCCTGGTTTCAAGATGCTGTCAAATTTTTGCGTTTTATTTACCCAAGCTAGATTTGCGATAAAAAGTAAGATGATGTGATACGTTTCTCCAGAAAAATTGTTTTGGGCGGTAAATTCATGTACCAGGTTGACTTTTTGGTCCACGAATTTGACCTAAATTTGCACGTGACGCGACATCGCCGTCGCGTATAATTTTAAAAATTTGTTAAAAATTCAGGTTCAAATTACATGGAGATCTGACAACGCGAAATAAGTACTAAAACATTATATTTTAACAACATGGGTTAGCTTTTCCAGCCACGCACAGCATTTTGGCTGGCCAGCCTTCGCAAAAAGTGCAATTTCGGGGCGGAGTTTGGCTCTTTAAGGGGCAAAATACAAAAGGCGGTCTGGAGAAGAAAATAAAAATCCAAACAACCTCAAAGCTACAGTTTTGAAACAAGTTAGTAATATCCTTCTTCCTGACAAGTTTTCAGAAAATCGATTTTTTCTATCTTGCAAAGGTATAGGTGATCGTTACAGCAAGTCGCTCTTTAGAGAACAGGTCGGTGAAATCTTCTCAAACTCCTATATTACATGTTATTAGGAATGATCGTCAAAATACGTAACTTTAAAAAAATTCTCTAGGGCAGATGAACGTAAAAACCTACTTTTCGACTATTGCTTTTTCTTTCCCACCTACAGAAGTTTTTAAAAATTGATATATATATACGCATGCGATTGATCTTAGTTGTCACCAAAATAGAAAAAAAATTATTATTATATATTTAGCAATTATTGAATGAGGCTGAGTAGGATATGAAGAATTCTGCAGATCAAGGAGGGTGTTATCCACAGAGGCCGAAGGCCGAGGTGGATAACACCCTCCGAGATCTGCAGAATTCTTCATATCCTACGAAAACCGAATTCAATAATTGCTTTATTATTCATTCAAAATATTTTCCCGTTCTTAAAGGAGTTTCGCCATTTCGCTCTTTGTTTTTCTGCTCAGCAAAAAAACACAATCTCGTTCCCAGCTTTTCTCGGTCAACGGTTCAATAATCTGCAGCGGGGCTGCACTTTTGACGTCATTGGTTCAATAATTTTCAGCGGGCTGCACTTTTGACGTCACATATCAAACTTTGACTCCGAAATTGTCTTAAGAACAAGCCGGCTTGATACACCTTCTATGGGCATTGTTATTGTTCGACGACATCTAGCTCTTTTGTTAGAAAAACAAAGGGTTGAAAGAGCCGACGCTTAGCTGATCAGCCGAGCGCGAGATTTAAAATTATTATTCATTCAAAATATTTCCCCGTTTCTGATTGGTTAAAACCGCACGCATAATTCACCATAACCAGCTGCTGTTTACCAAATTTGGAAAGAATCTTCGTCATATTGAATCAATGACGTCAAAAGTGCAGCCCGCTGAAAATTATTGAACCGATGACGTCAAAAATGCAGCCCGCTGCAGATTATTGAACCGTTGACCTAGAAAACCTGGGGACGACATTGTGTTTTTTTCGGTGAGCAGAAAAACTAAGAGCGAAATGGCGAAACTCCTTTAAGAAAGGGGAAATATTTTGAATGAATAACAAAGCAATTATTGAATTCGGCTTTTGTAGGATATGAAGAATTCTGCAGATCTCGGAGGGTGTTATCCACCTCGGCCTTCGGCCTCTGTGGATAACACCCTCCTTGATCTGCAGAATTCTTCATATCCTACTCAGCCTCATTCAATAATTGCTAAATATATTTTCGCATGGGCGAAGTTGTTCACACTCCTACTCGTGCGAAACGACTGGCTTCTTTGTGACAAGGATATATTTTTTCCTTACGATCGTTTTAAGGGTTACAAGAAAGTAACCAAAACCAATTTGGGAGAGTTTTACCGTTCGCGTTTGCATTAACGTGTTACAAGATCTATTTTCTCTTCTCTTCACTCTGTGATTTTTGATTCATTCCGCTGACGTGTGCATCTTAGTTATGGCGTGTGTAGATTGCGCGCGTGCAGCTAAAAACCCGGTCTAGCCGACAGAGCTGAAAAACGATTGCGCATGCGTCACTTACGACCCAGTCGGCCTTCAGCGGGGGTCGTCGGCCGGAAAATCTGGACTTGAGCAACACATTCCAAATGAAAAATCAGTGGCAGAAAGGTGACGTTATTTTGTCGATATTTTACATGACTTTGAGAGTTTTCCCTTTCTAAGACGCTTAATTTATCTTCGTGGAATTGCGTTTAGTGGTCCTTATTGCTGAAACTTTCGAAAGGTAAGGGATTTTATTTATTTTATTGACCCTTTATGTGCACAGTTGCTTCACGAGCTGCATTTTCGCGGCACGGACTCTTGACTTTGCGGTAAAATTTCGGTTGGTGTTCAGGTATGAAGCTGTTGTGTTCAGGAGATATGCTTTAGCACTTTTATCGGCCGTTCTTTTGCAAAAATTTCAAGCTTATCTTGTCTACCTAAGTCTCATCTGAAATAAAAACCCTCGGCCCTTTTCATCTTTTCGAAAATTCCGCCATTTTACTTATATGTTGCTATGGTTTCACCTTATAATTGCCAGTTTTCCCGCGCAAATTGATGACATGCGCAGTCGTTCTAGCCTCCTATATGGGATTTTCTACAAGATATCCATGGAGGTAGTTGAAAATTAAAAATAGCTTACCTTATTTCATACGTGTGTTGTTTTCTCCTGATGTCATTATTTTACCGATTTAACTTGATTTAAACGAATTTTTTTTCAGAGGAAACCAGGATTCAAAAAAGTCGCTTAAATCAAGTTAAATCGGTAAAATAATGACACGAGGAGAAAACAACACACGTATGAAATAAGGTAAACCATTTTTATTTTTAACTTCCTCCATGAATATCTTGTAGAAAATCCCATATAAACCCTTATGAGTCGATCCCATATTATGTTGCTTGTGTGGTTCATATTTTCTATTTCTATAATTTATGTATGATTTTCACAGGGACGAACAAGGCAATGATATCACCGATTTTGCAGTTTTCAAGGACTTCCATGACAAAGTGGAAACTAAAGTCAAAGACTACCAGAAAGCAAGAAAAAAACAGAACAGAACGGATATTCCAGCTCGTGTTGGTGTGCAGTTAATGGGATGGAAAACTAAACGACCCATTGAAAAAGTCATCGAATATTTCAACATGGATTTCGAGCACTCGAAGCGCCCAGAACAAGTGTCTTTTTACCAGCTTTCCGAACGTGGAGAGGATTTTTTTGTCACCGACCAGCGCGGGCTTTGGTCTATGTATGAAGATCTCTACAAACCTTTGACTAACCGAATTTTATTGAGTAAAACTGTGACAGAAATCAAGTATTCAGACACATCAGTTGAAGTTACCACATCCGATGGCGAAAAATTTGCTGCAGAATATGCTCTGTGCACATTCAGTACTGGAGTGCTGGCCAGTGACATAGTGACTTTTAACCCACCCTTCCCACAATGGAAAAAGGAAGTGATTTTTAAAAACCCGATGTCGGTGTACACGAAAATTTTCCTGAAATTTCCAAGCAAGTTTTGGGACGATGACGAATATATCCTGTACGCCTCTAAAGAGCGCGGTCGTTTTCCTGTGTTCCAAGACTTGGAAAGACCAGGCATTTTACCAAAAGGAAGCAACATTTTATTGATCACTGTGACGGAGGACGAAGGGAGAAGGATTGAACAACAAGCAGACAGTGAAACGAAGACAGAGGCCATGAAAATGCTGAGAACGATTTACGGACAGGGCATTCCTAATGCAACAGGTAAGGATGAATATTTCACTGGAAGCTTAATTAACATCGAGTATCAAGAATCACTTTCATTTGCTCGGTCTTGAGAGCAGTTATATAAAAAATATAATTAAATGGAGCAAGGAACAACAGGGGCGCAGTAATTAGTTCCTGGTATATGTAAGAAAGATATAGACTCGTCTATTTAATAATTTATTCAATAATTAATCCCGAGAAAATTAAGAAACATTTATATACGCCCTTTGGTGTGTCAAGTAGATAATTGTTGTAACCAACGCGAACTGGAGAAGAGCAGACTAGAATACTTTTGTCAATATAAAGTACAAAGATTAAAACTCTTCCATTTCCTGTATCTACGCCTGGTCTTGGTTTTCTCACCTTTGACCACGAGTTCAAATCAGGTATCCTCTCCGAAGTAGATTTTACGTCTATCCAGGAGCTCCCCTTTTAGGTTTGGCTAGATCTTATGTGATCTAATACGGAAATATATCATCGAACAGGAAATGTGTCTCGGTGTAATCTCTGACAAATTCAATTTCGGTGGCAGTCTTCATCTAACGACTTGACACTCTTGTTAGGTGTTTGTGTTGTTCGTGATTGCATTGAGCGGTTTTCACTTGAGCGTCGAAAGTACAATGTGCCTTCACTTCTGTTTTGCATTGCTACGCTGGGCTATTGGTTCAAAAACTCGCCCCACTTTGTCATCCAGTGAAAAGTGGAACCAAAATCAATCGTGACTGGCTTGCCCATGTTCCCCCTCCCTTCGTGTGAGCCACTACATGTATTTGCTTGGAGATTTGAGTCATGATTCACCTTGTTATTTGCCTCCTTTGTTATTGACTATCGTGATTACTTTGATTTATGTCTTAGGATACTCAAATAAAAATCCCGCTATCCAACATTTCGAATGAATTGGCCACGTTCGATATGTCAAAATTCTAACATGGCTCTGCGGCTTTCAGGACAAACGTCTATATTTAGTGTTGTTTTCTTTGTTTCCAAGGTTCTTTTGGAATTGAGAGACAAAAGAAACCTGCAAAATTGTTAATTTTGACCCGAACGCCTCGGAGACATGTTAGAATATTGATGTATCGAGCAAGGCTTATTGTTCATATCTCTTGACATGTTTTGTGCGTTTCGTTTCTTTAGCCATTTACTATTACCGCTGGTCACAAGGACCTGTTTACCCAAGGCGCATATTCAGCACCTGTCGTGGGCTTTACTTCCCAGGATTTAACAAGCTTGGAGAGAAGCTGGGGCGACTTTACTTTGGTGGCGAAGCGACGAGCGAGGATTGGTACGGTTTCATGCAAGGAGCCTACTTTACAGGGGAAAAAATAGGGAAACTGATCGCTTGCCAGATTCTCCCAGGTGACAGTGAATGTAAAGCTCCGGAGAAGAAAAAGCCGAAGAATGAAACCGCGGCAGCTGTCTCAGCAAAGTCTGCTCGTGGAGTTTTGTTACATTTTATCTCGTGTTCATTTTCGTTGATGTGTATTGTAGTTTGCTGTTATGTTCTGGAAAAATGTTTCAGGTACATTAAGGCCGGGAAGCTTAAAAAAATAGGCAAAAATGCAATAAAAAATATTTCAAAACCTTTCAAGTACATTAAGGACTGGGTGAATCTTAAAAAAATAGGCAAAAATGCATTAAAAGATATTTAAAATTACAGAAACCGCGTATATGAGTCTTTATGCACTAGATTACTTTTAAAATTTTTTCTGTCAGCACGCAAGGGTCACGTGACACTTAAATGTACATTTTCCAGACAATAGTTAACAACTATCACCAAAGTGGAGATGGCAGGGGGGGCTGGCAGCGAGGCCTGGAACCGAGTTTCTATGATCGCCCAGTTAAGGAAATCTGGCCGTGCGAGACTAAGTACTGATTTTTCGAGGATTTTCGTGGGAAAAAAAAAACATGGCGAACTTTCGCGGAAAGGGTTTTTCAAGTTTGGTAAACGTTTTGCTTGTTTCACGTTCAAGCATCAAAGGAAAAGTTCCAGTTGTCCTACATCTAATTCTGGACATTTTGATTGAGCCGGGATAATTTTTATGAAAATGACGACACATTTCAAACGAAGTTTGCAAGACATGTTTCGGTCGTGCAACGACCATCTTCAGTTGAAAGTAAAATAATTGAAGTTACATTT
>JAHPZR010019111.1:17500-30000 GCA_019787425.1 Platygyra sinensis | reverse complement strand
CTAATCCGCACTCTGCGTGTAGGTGTGTACGCGCAGCATTCCTTTTTCTTTTGTTTTGAACTTTAAGTCTTTTCGTTCTCAGAGTTCTGACATCCCTAAAAATGTTACTAGTAGTGGTTAGTGTAGTGGTGGTTGGTGGGGTAGTCGGTTGTTAGAAGGGGTAGTAGTAGAGTGAAGTGGTAGTGGGAAGTAGAAGACAGCGGTAGTAGTAATTGGTGGTAGCGGTGGTATTAGTCGTAGTAGTAGTTAGTAGGTATAGGTGAGTGGCAGTGGGTAGTAGTAGTAAGTGGTGGTGCGTAGTGGTGATATAATAGTAATATGTAGTGAAGTAGTGGTGGTGGTGGTGTGGGAATAGTAATAGTAGATAGTATAGTTAGAATAGAAGTACTTAGGAGTAATAGTCAGTAGTAGTAGTGTGTGGTGGTGGTGGTGGTGGTGGTGGTGGTGGTGGTGGTGGTATCTAGTAGTGGTAGTAGTTAGTAGCTGGTAGTAACTCGCTTTTTTGCCCATGACTGCTAAGATTTTACAGTCCATTGCGAAAGCCTAATTAAACTTAAAACAAAACAAGGTTAATAACGCTGATATTGACTTAAGGTTACATCACGTCGTCACCTTAGATAATAGGCGAAAGTATCGCGAATATTAGTACATGAGGCCCAATGAACTTCATTACTGCCTTATTTACACGATGATCATTAGAGGTTCATAAAGTAGTTTATGCTTTTCAGCAGGTTGATAAATTCCTTTCAAAGTCAGTGCTCTTATTCGATGATCGAGCATTAAGAAAGGCTCTGCCTCTCGAAGAAGCGAGAGAGTACTCTCACGCCTACATTTGCATATACAGCGAAATAGAGGATTCATTTGGCCACTTTGATTTCGGATCTGCCATCAATGGCGCATAATCTGTGTTTTTTTCCCTCTGGCTATATGATCTCTAACTGCATACCGACCTAAGTTCAATCATACGTTTTAGTTTGTATTACACTACTTTAACAACTTCACTAAATGTTGCGCTCTTTCATTAATAAAGTCTTAAAGCCTGGTTGTTAAGTAACCGCCAGCAATCGTAGAGTAACTCATCTCTAAAAAACTTATGTAAAAGTCTAATTTCTTTGAATGGTTTCAACAGTGTGCATGCCATGAAATACTAATAAATATTACTCCTTCACTATATAGGCTTGAATATCGCTTAACTGGTTTTTCTTGGTCATGTTGTCAAAAGATTCAAGGATTCTACATAGTTGAATGTGTAATTGTTCGATCATGTTTATAAAATTGAATAAATCCGGAATTATTGTAATAGAGTGAAAGGTTCCTTCGACATGAGGAGAGAGCTTGTTGACTATAAAGAATTATTTTTGTTGTTTAGATAAAACAAAAATATTTCATAAATTTTTGTTGATTGAATTGGGACAATTAGTGTGGTAATGCTTCCAAAGTTCGGCTTTCTACACGCTGCGTTAGAGGCCTTATTGTTTACTTCTAGTGATGCGTTACAGAATTTGAGATGATTTTTTCTATGCGGAATTGTTCCATTTGTTTGATAGTCCTGTTTAGTGTAATCCCCCATACCTCACTGTTGTAGCTTAAGATCGAGGAAATATCATCGTGTCAAAATTCTGTGATGCTGGTATGCGGATTTAGTCTTATGAAGAAGTGTATTGTTTCGGTTCTATACTAGAGAAAGCGTGTAGAGCTTTTCTTTCAAGTGTTTCTTCTTAGAGCGAGAGATTTCAATGGTCTTTCGGATTTTTTTTTCTCTCCAAATATGCTGCGTAGCTAAGTTTTACGGTTCCACGATTGTGTTTTTGTTTACTAGCTTCTTATACCAAGCTTTTTTGTTTATTCGTCAACGCAAACCTGAATTATACCGATCACAAATGCGAGCGATTCGAAATTAAAATTTATTGTTCAGTTATCGATACAATTTGGGCATAAATGTTCAGCTTCCAACCAATGAAGAAGCGAGCTTATTTACGGTTATAGCTGTTTATTATGAAGCTTTGTCAGTAGGCGTTAGCTTGAATCTGACGGGTCCCCATCTGGGAATTTATTACAATCGTTCGTTGTTTAAGGGCCTCAGTTCGGGCGATTTGGCGGTCGCTTTGCCTTATTAGGAAAGATTGTGTCCAGAGCATTGCAGGTCATAGTGTACAACCTTAAGCTGCGCTTCAGAAAATTTGGTAATCGTAGTGAGCAGCAGCCCGGGTCTGATTATTGTTAAATAGTAATACATATGTTACAATAGTAAGAATTTACTCTTTTCGCTGTCAGTGATTAGAGCAATCTGTGCGGAATATCCGTTCCGATACATTTTTAGCTTCGAAAGTGTACTAGCCCCTGGAACAACCGCACTAAACAACAAGCCCAGCAGAGTCTGATATAATGGTTGGAACCAGAAAATTAACTCTGAAGCGTGTGAAATTTAAGTGTCTAATTGAACAAATGAATTAACCCAATGGGGCCGTTAGCCCTAGTAAGGATATCAGGGGGACACCACGGAGGTAAGAAAAAATATTGTTTGACCCGATGTGGAATCGAAAACCCACGACCTTTTCTCCTTGGACACATTCAGTACTGTACCGAGTCTTGATATATTGGCTTGTGTAATAAAAATAATTAACAATTATTTACCGGAAGTGGATGGTAATTATCCACTACTATTCACCGACACTGAGGTAATAATTGTTTTAGTTATAATACCACACAAGCTGAAAACTAGCGGCCAAAAGAGTAACTTTACTTGTGACGATGTACCGACAAAAGTCGTTTGTTTTTCTACGGCTGCTCGGAGGTAAATAGTACTTGGTAATCCCTCCGAGCTAGCAATCAGCGCGCGCGAAAAGTACTATTCACCTTGTATGGTATATACTAATCAGTACCCGATATGGCACACCTGAAAGGAATAACGAAAAGAAAGCTTATCAATAAGCAATACAACTGCATATCAAAACGATTGTAAAAGCACTACAACGAAATTTAGGAAGCCGTATTTTTTCGATATAAACACGATTTTGATTTTTATCAAAAATAAGACACAAACAGCAGTGATAAACATATTGAACTTGTTCATTTTCACTTGACGTTTCGTATGTACTCTACATACATTTTCAAAAGTAACCGTTGAAATTTAAAACAGCTATTTACATATAACAAAGCGGGTGAGGGGACTGGAACATAGATTAAGCAAATACTTAACAGTAAAATATGATATATATAAAAAATAACAGATTAATAAAGCATCAGTCTTTCACTTCCGACGTTGACGTTGAAAGCAGGTTGAAGTTCTTGAATAAATAACGTCTCTTTTATTTTACAATGATAGTCTGTTTTACCCTTCGCTAAAATATCAAAATGATCCCACTTGATGTTATGTCCAGTGGCCTTGACGTGGTCAGCAATAGCTGAAGCATTGTCATTTTTAGCGAGGGCCTTAAAATGTTCGGTTTTTCTATCGTGAAGCCGTCGTTTAGTTTTACCGATGTAAAAATCATTACAATCCCAGCAATTTGCTCTGTAAATAACTCTGGATTGTTGTGAACGATTAATACGGTCTTTGTAAGGAAAGAAAGATTTTATACATCGAGTACTCTGAAAAACAATCTTAAGGTTAACACAAGAGTAGAATTTGTACACACAAGATTTCAGGCGTTTAGCGACTTGGTTGCTTTGCAAACCTAAGTAGGGAAGTAGGACAATGACATCTTTCTTGGGAACAGTAGACACAGGGTTGCTATGCTGGTGTTGTCTGTTTTTGTTCAAAACATCGTTGATATGATAGTTGATTATGCCTTGTGGGTAGCCGTTCTGAAGAATATATCTTATAGCTACATTTACTCATATGACTTTTCAAAGCAAAAAAACGTTCTAAGCAAAGACGAATGGAAAGCCTTAACTGATTTACGCAATGATGACAGCATTATCATCACGAAACCGGACAAAGGAAATGGCGTTGTAATAATTAGCAGACTTGATTATCTTAACAAAATGAAACACTTGATTTCTGACACCACCAAATTTAAAGACTTACGACACAATCCGACTAAATCCAGGGAAGAAAGCCTGTCAACTTATCTTCGGAAACTGAGAAATGACAAAATTATTGATGATGCAACTTTCTACAAAATCTTACCGAGTGGAACTTCTCCTGGCGTTTTACATGGCCTTCCCAAAGTACATAAGACTGGTTGTCCTTTCCGCCCTATCGTTTCATCGGTTAACACCTATAACTACAATCTCGCTTCTTACCTTGTTTCCATACTTCAGCCAATCTCGACCAACCAATATACCGTCAAAGACTCTTTTAGCTTCGCGGATTGGGCCAAAAAGTACAAGCATAACAATGGAATAATGTGCTCTTTAGATGTCTCCTCCCTATTTACAAATGTGCCACTCGAGGAAACACTAAACATTTGTCTAGATAAATTATATTCTCTTGCTGATCCTCCGGCTTTGCCTAGGGTTGTTTTACGCAAGCTATTGGAATTTGCCACCAAGAAGAGCCACTTTCTTTTTGACGGGAAATACTACGACCAAATTGATGGTGTTGCCATGGGTTCGCCATTGGGCCCTGTCTTAGCCAACATCTTTATGTGTGATTTTAAGGAAAAGTGGTTGATGAACGCCAAGGTTAGTCCTTTATTTTGGAATCGCTACGTGGACGACACGTTCACCATGTTTCACAACAAAGACAGTGCAAATGAGTTTTTGCACTATTTGAACAGTTGTCATAACAAAATTAAATTTACCATTGAATTTGAACAGAACAATGCAATTCCGTTTTGGACATTCTTGTCACACGTAATCAAAACAACACTTTCATGACATCAATCTAACGAAAGAAAACTTTCACAGGTCTCTACACGAAATGGATTCCTTCACTCCACGAAAGTACAAAATAAACCTCATCCGCTCCCTCACTTACCGCTACTACCGTCTTTGTTCATCTGGCTCCTTGCTACAATCTGCCCTCAATGATCTTCGAAAACTCCTTCTTCAGAACGGCTACCCACAAGGCATAATCAACTATCATATCAACGATGTTTTGAACAAAAACAGACAACACCAGCATAGCAACCCTGTGTCTACTGTTCCCAAGAAAGATGTCTTTGTCCTACTTCCCTAATTAGGTTTGCAGAGCAACCAAGTCGCTAAACGCCTGAAATCTTGTGTGTACAAATTCTACTCTTGTGTTAACCTTAAGATTGTTTTTCAGAGCACTCGATGTATAAAATCTTTCTTTCCTTACAAAGACCGTATTAATCGTTCACAACAATCCAGAGTTATTTACACAGCAAATTGCTGGGATTGTAATGGTTTTTATATCGGTAAAACTAAACGACGGCTTCACGATAGAAAAACCGAACATTTTAAGGCCCTCGCTAAAAATGACAATGCTTCAGCCATTGCTGACCACGCCAAGGCCACTGGACATAACATCAAGTGGGATCATTTTGATATTTTAGCGAAGGGCAAAACAGACTATCATTGTAAGATAAAAGAGACGTTATTTATTCAAGAACTTCAACCAGCTTTCAACGTCAACGTCGGAAGTGAAAGGCTGATGCTTTATTAATCTGTTATTTTTTTATATTTATATTTTATATTTTACTGTTAAGTATTTGCTTAATCTAGGTTCCAGTCCCCTCACCCGCTTTGTTATATATAAATAGCGGCTTTAAATTTCAACGGTTACTTTTGAAAATGTATGTAGAGTACATACGAAACGTCAAGTCAAAATGAACAAGTTCAATATGTTTATCACTGCTGTTTGTGTCTTATTTTTGATCAAATTACGATGGCCCAAGAACAAAAGTACTTTAACGATTTGATTTCTATTTCGCGTGAAACGTGGAATTTAAGGAAATTACTCTTCGTGATTCGTGACCTGAAGGCGGCGCGTGACCGGTGAAGCAACTTGAATTATCGAACGATATACGTGATTTTGAGGACGCGAGTCTTTTCAAATGGTTAAAGTCGTCTGTCGAGAGTAAACTTAGGTATACGATTTGCACAATGGAACCGTGACTTAGCCTTTCGCGCATTTATACTTTCTTCAAGCACTCTTTCTAATGATTCGGGAAAACAAGATTTTATATTCGGGATCCGTGATCCTCTATTTTCCCGTTCGTGAAACCGTGTCAGACGACTCTCCTGTACGACCCTCATAGATGAAAACAGACATGCAATAAAGCATTAAGTTAACAGCTACGGAAGGGAGACGAAGACGGAGCTAAAACATTAGATTGTCACAAATTTATTTCTTAAAGTGCCTATGAAAACGAAATGCAAAAAGTGCCCTAAAAAAATTAACTCTGTGGTATTGGTGATTATGTTTTGACTGCAAATTCTTCCATCGTACCTTTACTTTCGTCCTCCGGACCATCACAAATTACACACGATCATGGGAGACAGTTCCTCGTGCGGCCATTTTTCGGGACTGTGATGAAACGTCACAGGGTTTGCACGTCCCGCGCCAATGTCAGAATTACTAAACGTGGGTAGTAGTTGGAAATAGTAATGGCGGATAGGGCTCCGATCCACCCGAGGGAAATATTGTCCAGCCCAAAATTCCTAACCAAAAAGTTTGATACGGGAGGTGAAGTTGGATACTGAAGCTGCCTATCCTGTGCCCTACGGCGGCGAATATGTTGTTCCAGTCAGAGTAAGTGAGGGACGAGGATGTCCAGTTGTGGTTCATGAATTCTGATTAAGATAGATTTATTAAGTTGACTCTATCGTGCTATGATTTTTATTCGTAAGATTATTTGAACTTTGAACTCTGAATTTTGATTGATGATATCAATAAACACGGAGGATTGAGTTGAAAACTGGACCGAGAGAGTTTCACGTGCATTTTGCATGTCTCTATTCCCCCCCCCCCCCCCAAAAAAAACAAAAAAAAAAAAAATTGAACTTTGAAATCTTCATAAAAAAAGTCTAGAGAAAATGAAAATGATGTATGCGTGACAGCTGTACTTGTGTATATTGTTCGTTTGGAATCGACCGTCTTTATTCCAAGTTGTCCTGTTGTACAGTTTTATAAACACCATTCCTTTGCAAATTCTAGGATAAACAGGAATATTCTTGGAACTTCCCACTACACTTTTAAACTTACACTTCATTTTGATGTACTTCGGTTTGATTTTGTTGTTGACACCGGTAAACACATTATCGGAAGCTAACCTCTAGACTTCTGAGCTTCTCCACTGTTTACCGAGAATAAGAATAAGGGAGCGATTCTAGATTTGCGTCAAGATATGTGAACTCGATTTGTACGCCGTCTTTTAATGGCGTTAACACTAAACAGCATTCTACATTCATTGTGACTCAACGCAAATGCGTCTAGGTGAATAGAAAAACTGAACGGGTCCAGGAACTCTTCTTGCGAATTTTTTGACCATAACCAATTCATAGGGGAGGGAATTTAGGGAATACGACGCGATGACAACACCAGCATGATTGCGTACAAGAAATGCAATTTTTTTGCCGTTGATTTGTATCTTCGTGTAAAAATATTGAGTTGTTTGCATACAACACATTGACATAGATTTTCTTTTTATCAAAGGAAAACATTGCTAGTTCGAGCATGAAACTTTGCATGGTGTAAAATAATTGAAAAGTGTGGTACCAGGTGCACTTTTTATGCTGTTAAACATGACCTATATTTTGCCGTTATTTTCAATGGGTGTGAATGTATTTTAAGACTTAAGCAGTACATTGTCCTCGCACCTTACTCCGGTCTTTTTATTGCACGAAAAAAATAACCGCACTTCGACCACGCTTTCAAATTTTCGCGCATTTCTAAAAAATAAAAATTCGCTGAAATCTTTAAATAAGATTTTTAAAACTAGGTCACCTGAGGGTATCTTTGGGCAAAGTATGAGCGATTTGCTAAATGGGCCGCTGACCGGTGTTTCTCTATTCTTACAGTCAGCCAGTTTGCTCATGTACGCATTATCAAAACAGTTTCCAGCACCTTCCAAGTCTTAGATTTTGATGGGTCATTATAACCACTCTTTATAAACTGATGCTACAATCATGGAATCAAAACACTGCCCTATCACTGGTAAACACGTTGGTATTATTTCGTGACACAATAGGTTACCATAGGAACACTATGACCTGCTAAAAACACCCTTAATTTCAGCTTTAAGGGCTTATATTTCAAAACCGGGACGGTGAAATGTTTTCTTATTATAGAATTTTGATAAGCAGGATAAGATGCAACTTTTGGCAAAGTTTAAAAAATTCTGTACATGCGGTTCAGAGCCACCTTAAATTTTCGAAAATTTAAGGTGGCTCTGGATTCGTTCTATCAACTGACCTCGTTCCAAGGGTCTCTCATCTTACTGCCTCAGGGGGAGGTAAAATGAGAGACCCTGGGAACGAGGTTGTCGTTTTACAACAACTGAAGTTCTAATGTAATTGTAGATTGTCATGCAATAGCTTGGCCTTATTCCATTGCCAGCATCAAATGTACTTTCTTCGTTCATTTGATATTCCACGAAGCTACTTCCAATTAAGATCGATTTTATCAAAAAAATATTTAAACGAGAAGACGTTATTGAAGGTAACAACGGTACTAAACTTGAGTGCAGAATCACCGAGAAAGTTCAGAGACTCAGTATGAAGCTAAGTTTTTAAGTGATTGGCCGTTTACACAGACAACTGCTCTATCATTCACAGAATGAACTTCACGGCAAAGGTCATCCTGATGCTATTCTTGCTGCTTATGGTGGAAAGATCTTCATCTTCACCTGTTAAGGTAAACAAAACCAAAATCCTCATCCTTGGCGCTGGACTCTCAGGCGTCATGGCAGCAAAAACACTACTGGACAAAAACATCACTGACTTTCTGATTCTTGAAGGAAAGAATTACACTGGAGGCAGAATGCATGGTGTGCCATTTGCGGGTTTGAATATTGAAGTAGGAGCGAACTGGATTCATTTCACAGATGATGAGGTCACAGCACCGCTTGTGAAGCTGAAGGACGCGAAAAAGATGAATGGTATTCGGAGTGATTACTCCGACTTTGTCGTAAGGTAATTAGATAGGTCTTACAAACTTGGCCCGGATCATGGGGGATGACGATTACTTCATCGAGAGAAAAGGATGGGAATATTTCTCCCCTACATGAAAGGATAAAAAAGAAAGAAGGAAGATAAGATAAGATAAGATAAGATGGGATAAGATAAGATAAGATAAGATAGGATAGGATAGGATAGGATAGGATAGGACAAAAACAACAAGATTTATTTGAGCTGTAACATTAACTAAATAACTAATTGAACAAGATACAAGATACATACAGTTGCTGGTCACCCAAAATAACTAAAGAGCTAAACTAATTGGGTGACCAACTAGGATAAGGTAAGGTAAGATAAGATAAGATAAGGTAAGATAAGATAAGATAAGATAAGATAAGATAGGATAAGATAAGATAAGATAAGATAAGATAAGATAAGATAAGATAAGATAAGATATAAGATAAGATATAAGATAAGATATAAGATAAGATAAGATAAGATATAAGATAAGATATAAGATAAGATATAAGATAAGATATAAGATAAGATATAAGATAAGATAAGATATAAGATAAGATATAAGATAAGATAAGATATAAGATAAGATATAAGATAAGATATAAGATAAGATAAGATGTAAGATAAGATAAGATATAAGATAAGATAAGATATAAGATAAGATAAGATATAAGATAAGATAAGATATAAGATTAATTGTGCGATTAACTAATTTGATGCGCTCTATAAAAATGTCTACTGATTCAGACGATCGAATAGATCTGTCGAGTTTGGACCAAATGACAGGGCCTAAATAAGTTAGGCTATGTTTGCCATAGGCAACAGTCCGAAATCTAAGTATGGTGAAATCAGAATTTCTAAGATGATACTGAGAACTGGTAACAACAAATAAGTCCACAACGTAAGGAGGCGGTGCTTGCTGTATCTTAAGAGAACGGAGGGGGCAACTAAAAAGTAATACAGACTAACATCTAAAGCTTAGGTTAAAAGCTCCAATCAAGTTGAAACATTTCAGTATGTTACATGAATTTGTTGTTCACAACATGTCATAAGAGTTTAATAAAAAAGTTTGACTCATTCTTTCGCCAGTGATTTTAATCACCGATGACTGGGTGGAAGGAGAGTAAGGGCCTGATTGCATGAGTCGGGCTGGTGTCAGTTTGCCGGGATCTCGGCACGTTTGTTTTAAACGCCATAAAAATCAACTTCGCGATTACATGACAACCGGGCCAGCCCGGTTAACCGAGATCCCGGTATCGCGGTACCGGGATTCCGGCTAACCGGGAGAGATTTTTCCATGTAATCGCATTTGCCAGGCCAGCCCGGCTCATTAGCCCTTCGTCACAACAAAATTAAGCTCGCTCTCGTCTCCCGGGTTTATCGTATCAGCCATCAACCGGGCTGGCTCGCCTCATGTAATACCGGGCTGAAAGTCATCTCGGCACACCGAAGCAGCCCGACTCATGTAATCAGGCCCTAAAATAGACTGTTCACGGCCTCTCTCTTTACGCACGAGACCGAAAAAGTGACGGAAGGGGTATGCCAGCGAAGCAAGCAGGAAAAATACCTCGGTCCCCACACCCTACCCAATCAAGTCTTCTTATTGCTTTGGCGTCCAGTTCTCTCCAGACGTTCAACGATCGAATAAAAATAGGAGAAAATAGAGAGGTGTGAGCAGTTTAAGAATATACGAGCAACAGACACGTGAGAGAATCGAATTCTTATGACAAAGTTGAGGATTAAAACATTCCTAAGAAAATACGCGCGCTGATTGGTCAAAAAACATGTTTCTATAACTTGATAGAAACAGAACTAGCAATAGCCGTTGACGTAATGATGGCGTGAGCAGAGACTGCAAAGAGAATTAAAATTTTGATGATCAAAGTAAGGAAGCTGTTTCCCTTTTATTCGTCGCGGTGTTTTCTAAAAGAAATGGAAAACATGCTCTCCGTGTCTCTATCGAGTTATTTGGGAGGCGCGGTGGCCTCATGGTTAGCGCGCTCGACTCCGGAGCTAGCGGTCCGGGTTCGAGCCCTGCGGGGTAACCCTGCGATGGATTAGCATCCCATCCAGGGGGGAGTAGAAATACTCCTAGTCACTTCATGCTACAGAAACCGGGATAAGCTCCGGGCTGACGGGCCACTTGGCTCGAATGCAGACTTTACCTTTACCTACTACCTATCGAGTTATAGAAACACTCGTGAAAGCTTGGCAGAACTCGAAAAAGCTGTGGAAACACTCGCCTATGACTCTTGTTCCCAGATCATTTCTCGATCTCCCAGACTTCCACTCGTGTTTCTATCAAACAATAAGACTATGAGCTTGAGATTTCTAGTCTTTCAAAACTTTTTCTAAATCCTCTTCACAGACACTTCAAAAACGCCAATAAGTGGCGTCATTTTGTTAACAAGCGTACACTGTTACGCTAGTATCTTTTACTGAAGAGATAGTAAGTAGTGTAGCCAATCAGAGAACGGCATTCGTGATAGAACGCTAGAAGATTTACCCTAAAACTCGATAGAAACACGGTACATGTTTTCTATTTCTATAATTGAACTTATGTATGATTTTCGCAGGGACGAACAAGGCAATGATATCACCGATTTTGCAGTTCTCAAGGACTTCCATGACAAAGTGGAAACTAAAGTTGAAGACTACCAGGAAGAAAGGAAACAACAGAAATTGCCAGATATGCCAGGTCGTGTTGGTGTGCAGTTAATGGGATGGACAAGTAAACGACCCATTGAAAAAGTCATTGAATATTTCAACATGGAT
Source organism: Platygyra sinensis (assembly GCA_019787425.1). Taxonomy (NCBI): domain Eukaryota; kingdom Metazoa; phylum Cnidaria; class Anthozoa; order Scleractinia; family Merulinidae; genus Platygyra; species Platygyra sinensis. The sequence goes on along the minus strand of JAHPZR010019111.1, from coordinate 18,177 downwards.
TTCGAGTACGCGAAGCGCCCAGAACTGCTGTCGTTTTACGAGCTTTTCGGTGAACGTGGAGAGGATTTTTTTGTCACTGATCAGCGTGGACTTTGGTCTATGTATGAAGATCTCTACAAACCCTTGACCAACCGAATTTTATTGAGTAAAACTGTGACAGAAATCAAGTATTCGGCCACTTCAGTTGAAGTTGCCACATCCGATGGCAACAAATTTGGCGCAGAATACGCTCTGTGCACATTCAGTACTGGAGTGCTGGCCAGTGACACAGTGACTTTTACCCCACCCCTCCCCCAATGGAAAAAGGAAGTGATCTTTAAAAACCCGATGACGGTGTACACGAAAATTTTCCTGAAATTTCCAAGCAAGTTCTGGGACGATCACGAATATATCTTGTACGCCTCTAAAGAGCGCGGTCGTTTTCCTGTGTTCCAAGACTTGGAAAGACCAGGCATTTTACCAAATGGAAACAACGTTTTATTGATAACTGTGACGGAAGACGAAGGAAAAAGGATTGAACAACAAGCAGACAGTGAAACGAAGACAGAGATCATGAAAATGCTGAGAACGATTTACGGACAGGGCATTCCTGATGCAACAGGTAAGGATAAATAGCACACCGGTAATAACAAGAATCACTTTTATATGCTCGCTCTTGAGAGTAGCTACCCTTTAAG
>JAHPZR010019111.1:5000-10000 GCA_019787425.1 Platygyra sinensis | reverse complement strand
AATATCGCCTGACACTCAAGAACGTAAGAGCCTGATTTTATATTTTAGGGGCTCGGAAAGTTAAAAACAATATATTATTGAAAGTAGATCGCTGTTCCCTTGTTCCCAACAATCTAATCGAGAGTTCCCTTGTTCCCTGAAAATGATTTGAAAATATCCCCTGTTCCCTAAAAATAAATGTTTCAGTTCCCTTGTTACCTAAAACCCCTGGGAGGGTCTCAGTCCATGTTGAACGCATTTCATTTTAATTTTTAAGATAAGAAAAGGTATCAAAAACAGAAAAACATCTCTGATACTGCATGGCTGGGAAAGTAGAGAACAAACAATTAGAGGAATATGAAAATGAACACTATTACTTGCTTTGGTGATCGGACAAGCGGCACTTTCCTTATAATTGCCTCGGTCTCTCGGACGAAGATAATTCGGCCTCACGGACCGATAACTTTGTGAATGTGAATGTTTTCAACAGTGTTAGATCTCCTCGTGTACTCTCTTACTGTTGCGTTTTGCACTATTTCTTAACAATACCGGTGAGCTTTAATTAACTTAACCTTCGGATTTAACCTTAACTGGAAGTCGGTGGCATCAAAATTGTGACTGTTTAGAAACGATTAATTTTCCAAGTTGAGAAGCTCATAGCCACTTTGATTTTTAAAAAAACCAGCCCCAAGTACTAGGGTAAAGTCACTACCAAAGCATATTAGCAGATGAACTATTAATTTTATGGGGTTGTTGAAGTGATTTTCATGAATCCGTGAAGTATACTTTAGCATGTTTTTACACTCCAGTTTTTCAGTTCCCATGGAGATACAGGGTTAGAATACTTTACTTCTTAGACTTTGGTTTATCGGTTAGAATGATTTCATTAAACCTGGAGAGTACTGATTAAATGTTAGTGCTAAGAGTGATTTTCATTTGCTTAGAAAGAATAGAGTAACTAATAATTCGTGGTGTACAGTGAATGAAAATGCAAATGAAAATTGCTCGAAAATATGCAACGAAACAAAAGGTGACAAAGCATTTAGCATCTAATGACTTTTATGTGATTCATCAATAGTGCCCAGACTTATTGAAATCACTTTAATCAAATCACCATTTTCATTTGCCCTTGCATGAAAAATGATTATTTAGCTTGTCGCAGTTGATAATGAACAAAACAATCTGAGTCTACAAATTACTGGACTCAGTGTTACTTGCATATGAAAATTATCCAAGTGTTCTTATTCTGTATTGTGTAAGCAGTAAGAAAAAAGACAAACTGTAAGATTGTAATAGTTTTAAAATACTTTTTCATATGACCATATATCTACCAATGACAATGATAATATTTCAAAGGCGTAATAGTAGAAATTGTCATTCAACGAGAACAATAATTAAAATGTATTTTTAAGGAATTACCTAGTTTTATATGATAATTCGCCAGATGGTTCTCACTCTTGCAAGGAAACATTAGTTTGCTACAAGAAACAATCATAAATATCGATTAGCTAGATGTTTGATCATTTTAAGCGATGACGTATATATGACGGAAGGGAAGTCTATACACTATACTGTCCTTATCATAAAACAGGTCCGCACCAGGAGCTAATCCACTCTGCGTACTTGTGTGCGCGCAGCGTCATTTTTCTTTTTTTCAGTTTCTCAGAGCGTCTGGCAATCCCTAACAATTAGTAGTAGTGGTAGTGGTAGTGGTTGTAGTAGTGGTAGTAGTAGTAGTAGTGGTAGTGGTAGTGGTAGTGGTAGTGGTAGTGGTAGTGGTAGTGGTAGTGGTAGTGGTAGTGGTAGTGGTAGTGGTAGTGGTAGTGGTAGTGGTAGTGGTAGTGGTAGTGGTAGTGGTAGTGGTAGTGGTAGTGGTAGTGGTAGTGGTAGTGGTAGTAGAGTTCTATGAAATCTAACTCTTGTCTGAAGTTCTGAAGATTTTTGCGTGTTGCCGAAGAAGGTCACTCCACTGTCTTTCTTATGTCCTCTTTTACTCAAACCCGTGAATTGTTTCCGATGCTACTGTCTGGAATTCTACTTCCTGGATGATGAACTCTCTCAACGTTTCTACCGACTGCCAACGACCATTTTCATGAGTCCACCGATGATAATGGGCAAACATCGTTTCTGTCAATTTCTTACACAAACTGAGGTACAGTGATCCGCTTCCTAATTCATCATGCCGACCAGCCTCGTTCAGGTTTACTACAGTAACGTCCAACAAATCTGCCGGTCTCTCAAGGTCCCTTGCATTTCCAGGGCGAAGTGGCTTAAAGTTCTCCAGCTTTTCTAAATGCAAGGCAATCTGACGCCGTTTGCCGTCAAACTTGCGTTCCAATCTTTCCTTTGCCGTCTCATAAGCCGCCGCAGAGTGTCCCAAAGGTTCCACGACTTTTAAAGCTTCGCCAGATAAGTATTGACGTAACTGAAGCAATTTGTACTCTGGTGTAGCGGGCGCCTTGTCCACACATGGGGCCATGAAAGCCGTTTCCAACCCTCATACAATCTTTTATCACCATTGAAGACGGGAATGGAAACACGCTTAAGTTGATTCCACATATCCTTACCAAGCGATGGCGTTGAACGACTTTCTGCCCAATTGTTCGCGGGAATTTGTCCAGTTTCCGGTCCTTTGGATTCTGACTCTTTCAAATCTAGAAGGTCCTCTTCATCAAATAAACGACTTCGGTACTGACGACGTAATTCTTCTAAATCTTCTTTTTGACGAGCGATATCTTGTTCTCGCTTAACTTGCTCCTCCAGAGCTTGCTTTTCAACACTTTTCTGCACGACGCTTTCTTCACGAGCGATATCTTGTTCTCTCTTAACTTGTTCCTCCAGAGCTTGCCTTTCCAAACTTTTTCGTACAACACTTTCTTCGATTCGACGTCGGCGAGTATTTTCTGACGCGTCAGTTGCCAAACTCGATAATTCGTCTTTCCGACTGTCCAATATTCTTGAGCCTTGTCATGAGCCTCCGAAAATTCTGCCTCTAATTTGTCCATTTCACCGGTGAGCTTTCTACGTTTCTCTTTCTCTTTGGAGCTTAAATATTCTTTAGATAATTCTTCCATTGTTGCCATTGTGCGTTCTTGAACTTCACAAAGCTTTTGACACGCCGCCTTGACTTCCCGCCGACTCGGATAATCTTCTTCGTCTAGAAGACTTAACAACTTGTTCTTGATCCTGGTGAAGGCGGCGTGTCAAAAGCTTTGTGAAGTTCAAGAACGCACAATGGCAACAATGGAAGAATTATCTAAAGAATATTTAAGCTCCAAAGAGAAAGAGAAACGTAGAAAGCTCACCGGTGAAATGGACAAATTAGAGGCAGAATTTTCGGAGGCTCATGACAAGGCTCAAGAATATTGGACAGTCGGAAAGACGAATTATCGAGTTTGGCAACTGACGCGTCAGAAAATACTCGCCGACGTCGAATCGAAGAAAGTGTTGTACGAAAAAGTTTGGAAAGGCAAGCTCTGGAGGAACAAGTTAAGAGAGAACAAGATATCGCTCGTGAAGAAAGCGTCGTGCAGAAAAGTGTTGAAAAGCAAGCTCTGGAGGAGCAAGTTAAGCGAGAACAAGATATCGCTCGTCAAAAAGAAGATTTAGAAGAATTACGTCGTCAGTACCGAAGTCGTTTATTTGATGAAGAGGACCTTCTAGATTTGAAAGAGTCAGAATCCAAAGGACCGGAAACTGGACAAATTCCCGCGAACAATTGGGCAGAAAGTCGTTCAACGCCATCGCTTGGTAAGGATATGTGGAATCAACTTAAGCGTGTTTCCATTCCCGTCTTCAATGGTGATAAAAGATTGTATGAGGGTTGGAAACGGCTTTCATGGCCCCATGTGTGGACAAGGCGCCCGCTACACCAGAGTACAAATTGCTTCAGTTACGTCAATACTTATCTGGCGAAGCTTTAAAAGTCGTGGAACCTTTGGGACACTCTGCGGCGGCTTATGAGACGGCAAAGGAAAGATTGGAACGCAAGTTTGACGGCAAACGGCGTCAGATTGCCTTGCATTTAGAAAAGCTGGAGAACTTTAAGCCACTTCGCCCTGGAAATGCAAGGGACCTTGAGAGACCGGCAGATTTGTTGGACGTTACTGTAGTAAACCTGAACGAGGCTGGTCGGCATGATGAATTAGGAAGCGGATCACTGTACCTCAGTTTGTGTAAGAAATTGACAGAAACGATGTTTGCCCATTATCATCGGTGGACTCATGAAAATGGTCGTTGGCAGTCGGTAGAAACGTTGAGAGAGTTCATCATCCAGGAAGTAGAATTCCAGACAGTAGCATCGGAAACAATTCACGGGTTTGAGTAAAAGAGGACATAAGAAAGACAGTGGAGTGACCTTCTTCGGCAACACGCAAAAATCTTCAGAACTTCAGACAAGAGTTAGATTTCATAGAACTCTACTACCACTACCACTACCACTACCACTACCACTACCACTACCACTACCACTACCACTACCACTACCACTACCACTACCACTACCACTACCACTACCACTACCACTACCACTACCACTACCACTACCACTACCACTACCACTACCACTACCACTACCACTACTACTACTACTACCACTACTACAACCACTACCACTACCACTACTACTAATTGTTAGGGATTGCCAGACGCTCTGAGAAACTGAAAAAAAGAAAAATGACGCTGCGCGCACACAAGTACGCAGAGTGGATTAGCTCCTGGTGCGGACCTGTTTTATGATAAGGACAGTATAGTGTATAGACTTCCCTTCCGTCATATATACGTCATCGCTTAAAATGATCAAACATCTAGCTAATCGATATTTATGATTGTTTCTTGTAGCAAACTAATGTTTCCTTGCAAGAGTGAGAACCATCTGGCGAATTATCATATAAAACTAGGTAATTCCTTAAAAATACATTTTAATTATTGTTCTCGTTGAATGACAATTTCTACTATTACGCCTTTGAAATATTATCATTGTCATTGGTAGATATATGGTCATATGAAAAAGTATTTTAAAA
>JAHPZR010019110.1:25000-37649 GCA_019787425.1 Platygyra sinensis | reverse complement strand
GGATGGAGGGGAGGGGTAGGTGCGCAGTTGCCCAGATACCGATATTGATCCAACATATCAATATTGCTCCGAGGCTTTCGGGTCAATATTAAAATTTTTCAAGTTTCTTTGTCTCTCAATTTCCAAAAGAGACTTGGAATCAAAGAAAACAACACCAAATATAGAAGTTTGTCCTGAAAGTCTCAGAGCCATTTTAGAATATTAATATATCGAACGTGGCCTATTTATGCGAAATGTTGGATAGCGGGATTCTTCAGTATTTGAGCATCCTGAGACATAAATCAAAGTAATCACTCTATTCAATAACAAAGGAGGCAGAAAACAAACTGAATAGCTTACATCTGCAAGCAAATTCATGCAGCTCACGCAAAGGGAAGGAAAACTTGTGCCAGCCAGTCACGATTGATTTTGGTTCCACTTTTCATTGGATGACAAAGTGGCTCGAGTTTTCCAACGCAATCGCTTAGAATAGCAATGCAAAACAGAAGTAATGGCACATAACGTTCGACACTCAAGTAAAAACCGCTCAATCAAGAACAACACAAACACCTAACGAGAGTGTTAAGTCGTTAGATGAAGACTGCCACCGAAATTAAATTTGACAGAGACACATATCGTGTTCGATGATAAATTTCCCTCGTAGATCACATAAAGATCTAGCCAAGCCTAAAAGGGGAGCTCTTGGTTAGACGTAAATTCTACTTCGGAGAGGATACCTGATTTGAACTCGTGGTCAAAGGTGAGAAGAAGAATACCAGGCGTAGATACAGGAGATGGAAGAGTTGTAAGTCGTTAGATGAAGACTTTTCCACTGAAATTAATTTGTCTCAGAGATTACACCGAGACACTTCGTGTTGGATGATATATTTTTGTCGTAGATCACATAAAGATCTAGCCAAGCCTAAAAGGGGAGCTCCTGGTTAGACCAAGTTACTGTAATTCTATACTCAGGAGAGTATACCTCTATTACATATAGCAGGAACTAACTACTGCGCCCCTGTTGTTCCTTGCTCCATTTTAATTAAATTTTGCTCCTTAAAGGGTAGCTACTCTCAAGAGCGAGCATATAAAAGTGATTCTTGTTATTACCGGTGTGCTATTTATCCTTACCTGTTGCATCAGGAATGCCCTGTCCGTAAATCGTTCTCAGCATTTTCATGATCTCTGTCTTCGTTTCACTGTCTGCTTGTTGTTCAATCCTTTTTCCTTCGTCTTCCGTCACAGTTATCAATAAAACGTTGTTTCCATTTGGTAAAATGCCTGGTCTTTCCAAGTCTTGGAACACAGGAAAACGACCGCGCTCTTTAGAGGCGTACAAGATATATTCGTGATCGTCCCAGAACTTGCTTGGAAATTTCAGGAAAATTTTCGTGTACACCGTCATCGGGTTTTTAAAGATCACTTCCTTTTTCCATTGGGGGAGGGGTGGGGTAAAAGTCACTATGTCACTGGCCAGCACTCCAGTACTGAATGTGCACAGAGCGTATTCTGCGCCAAATTTGTCGCCATCGGATGTAGTAACTTCAACTGAAGTGGCTGAATACTTGATTTCTGTCACAGTTTTACTCAATAAAATTCGGTTGGTCAAGGGTTTGTAGAGATCTTCATACATAGACCAAAGTCCACGCTGATCAGTGACAAAAAAATCCTCTCCACGTTCACCGAAAAGCTCGTAAAACGACAGCAGTTCTGGGCGCTTCGCGTACTCGAAATCCATGTTGAAATATTCAATGACTTTTTCAATGGGTCGTTTACTTTTCCATCCCAGTAACTGCACACCAACACGACCTGGCATATCTGGCAATTTCTGTTCTTTCCTTTCTTCCTGGAAGTCTTCAACTTTAGTTTCCACTTTGTCATGGAAGTCCTTGAGAACTGCAAAATCGGTGATATCATTTCCTTGTTCGTCCCTGCGAAAATCATACATAAGTTCAATTATACCGTGTTTCTATCGAGTTTTAGGGTAAATCTTCTAGCGTTCTATCACGAATGCCGTTCTCTGATTGGCCACACTGCTTGCTATCTCTTCCGTGATAGATACTAGCGTAACAGTGTACGCTTGTTAACAAAATGACGCCACTTCTTGGCGTTTTTGAAGTGTTTGTGAAGAGGATTTAGAAAAAGTTTTGAAAGACTAGAAATCTCAAGCTCATAGTCTAATTGTTTGATAGAAGCACGAGTGGAAGTCTGGGAGATCGAGAAATGATTTGGGAACAAGAGTCATAGGCCAGTGTTTCCACAGCTTTTCGAGTTCTCCCAAGCTTTCACGAGTGTTTCTATAACTCGATAGGTAGGTAGGTAAAGGTAGAGTGGCCCTTCAGCCCGGAGCTTATCCCGGTTTCTGTAGCATAAAGCGACTGGGAGTATTTCTACTCCCCCTGGATGGGATGCTAGTCCATTTTGCAGGGTTACCCCCCAGCATTGAATTCGCCGGTACTCATTTATACACCTGGGTGGAGAGAGGGACCGTGAGAGTAAAGTATCTTGCCCAAGAACACAACACAATGTCCCCGGACAGGGCTCGAACCCGGACCCCTCGCTCCGGAGTCGAGCGCGCTAACCATGAAGCCACCGCGCCTCCCACATAACTCGATAGAGACACGGAGAGCATGTTTTCCATTTCTTTTAGAAAACACCGCGACGAATAAAAGGGAAACAGCTTCCTTACTTTGATCATCAAAATTTTAATTCTCTTTGCAGTCTCTGCTCACGCCATCATTACGTCAACGGCTATTGCTAGTTCTGTTTCTATCAAGTTATGGAAACATGTTTTTTGACCAATCAGCGCGCGTATTTTCTTAGGAATGTTTTAATCCTCAACTTTGTCATAAGAATTCGATTCTCTCACGTGTCTGTTGCTCGTATATTCTTAAACTGCTCACACCTCTCTATTTTCTCCTATTTTTATTCGATCGTTGAACGTCTGGAGAGAACTGGACGCCAAAGCAATAAGAAGACTTGATTGGGTAGGGTGTGGGGACCGAGGTATTTTTCCTGCTTGCTTCGCTGGCATACCCCTTCCGTCACTTTTTCTGTCTCGTGCGTAAAAGAGAGAGGCCGTGAACAGTCTATTTTAGGGCATGATTACATGAGTCGGGCTGCTTCGGTGTGCCGAGATGACTTTCAGCCCGGTATTACATGAGGCGAGCCAGCCCGGTTGATGGCTGATACGATAAACCCGGGAGACGAGAACGAGCTTAATTTTGTTGTGACGAAGGGCTAATGAGCCGGGCTGGCCTGGCAAATGCGATTACATTGAAAAATCTCAGCCCGGTTAGCCGGAATCCCGGCACCGCGATACCGGGATCTCGGCTAACCGGGCTGGCCCGGTTGTCATGTAATCGCGAAGTTGATTTTTATGGCGTTTAAAACAAACGTGCCGAGATCCCGGCAAACTGACACCAGCCCGGCTCATGCGATCAGGCCTTTACTCTCCTTCCACCCAGTCATCGGTGATTAAAATCACTGGCGAAAGAATGAATCAAACTTTTTTATTAAACTCTTATGACATGTTGTCAACAACAAATTCATGTAACATACTGAAATGTTTCAACTTGTTTGGAGCTTTTAACCTAAGCTTTAGATGTTAGTCTGTATTACTTTTTAGTTGCCCGTTCCGTTCTCTTAAGATACAGCAAGCCCCGCCTCCTTACATTGTGGACTTATTTGTTGTTACCAGTTCTCAGTATCATCTTAGAAATTCTTATTTCACCATACTTAGATTTCGGACTGTTGCCTATGGCAAACATAGCCTGACTTATTTAGGCCCTCTCATTTGGTCCAAACTCGACAGATCTATTCGATCGTCTGAATCAGTAGACATTTTTATAGAGCGCATCAAATTGGTTAATCGCACAATTTATCTTAGATCTTATCTTATCTCATCTCATCTCATCTCATCTCATCTCATCTTATCTTATCTTATCTTATCTTATCTTATCTTATCTTATCCTATACTATCCTATCCTATCCTATCCTACCCTGTCCTGTCCTGTCCTTTCCTATCCTATCCTATCCTATCCTATCCTGTCCTGTCCTGTCCTGTCCTATCCTATCCTGTCCTATCCTATCCTATCCTATCCTATCCTATCCTATCCTATCTTATCTTATCTTATCTTATCTTATCTTATCTTATCTTATCTTATTTTATCTTATCTTATCTTATCTTATCTTATCTTCCTTCTTTTCTTTTTTATCCTTTCATGCAGAGGAGAAATATCCCCATCCTTGTCTCTCGATGAAGTTATCGTCACCCCCCATGATCCGGGCCAAGTTTGTAAGACCTATCTAATTACCTTACGACAAAGTCGGAGTAATTACTCCGAATACCATTCATCTTTTTCGCGTCCTTCAGCTTCACAAGCGGTGCTGTGACCTCATCATCTGTGAAATGAATCCAGTTCGCTCCTACTTCAATATTCAAACCCGCAAATGGCACACCATGTATTCTGCCTCCAGTGTAACTCTTTCCTTCAAGAACCAGGAAGTCAGTGATTTTTTTGTCCAGTAGTGTTTTTGCTGCCATGACGCCTGAGAGTCCAGCGCCAAGGATGAGGATTTTGGTTTTGTTTACCTTGACAGGTGAAGATGAAGATCTTTCCACCATAAGCAGCAAGAATAGCATCAGGATAACCTTTGCCGTGATGTTCATTCTGTGAATGATAGAGCAGTTTTCTGTGTAAACGGCCAATCACTTAAAAACTTCATACTGAGTCTCTGAACTTTCTTGATGATTTTTTTAAACTTTGCCAAAAATTGTATCTTATCCTGCTTATCAAAATTCTATAATAAGAAAACATTTCACCGTGTCGTTTTTGAAATATAAACCCTTAAAGCTGAAATTAAGGGTGTTTTTAGCAGGTCATAGTGTTCCTATGGTAACCTATTGTGTCACGAAAATAATACCAACGTGTTTACCAGTGATTGGGCAGTGTTTTGAATACATGACTGTAGCATCAATTGATAAAGAGTGGTTATAATGACCCAGCAAAATCTAAGTCTTGGAAGGTGCTGGAAACTGTTTTGATAATGTGTACATGGGCAAACTGGCTGACCGTAAGAATAGAGAAACACCGGTCAGCGACCCATTTAGCAAATCGCTCATACTTTGCCCAAAGATACCCTCAGGTGACCTAGTTTTAAAAATCTAATTTAAAGATTTCAGCGAATTTTTATTTTTTAGAAATGCGCGAAAATTTGAAAGCGTGGTCGAAGTGCGGTTATTTTTTTCGTGCAATAAAAAGACCGGAGTAAGGTGCGAGGACAATGTACTGCTTAAGTCTTACAATACATTCAATTTATTCAAACTTCACACAAAAGTGGAATAATCTCTCTAAATCATTTTTCTTTTTAAACTTCTCACATATGTTGATATAGTGGTTTTCCAAACCATTTCAGAAACACCCATTGAAAATAACGGCAAAATATATGTCATGTTTAACAGCATAAAAAGTGCACCTGGTACCACACTTTTCAATTATTTTACACCATGCAAAGTTTCATGCTCGAACTAGCAATGTTTTCCTTTGATAAAAACGAAAATCTATGTCAATGTGTTGTGCGCAAATAACTCAATATTTTTACACGAAGATACAAATCAACGGCAAAAAAATTGCATTTCTTGTACGCAATCATGTCTGGTTTGTCATCGCGTCGTATTCCCTAAATTCCCTACACTATGAATGGTTATGGTCAAAAAAAATTCGCAAGAGAGTTCCTGGAACCTTAAGTTTTCTATTCACCAAACGCTTTGAGTTAAGACACAATAATGGGTCAACTTAGAATGCTGTTTAGTGTAAGGCCATTAAAAGACGGCGTAAAAAATCGAGTTCAAATATCTTGAAGCAAATCAGAATCGCTCCCTTATTCTTATTTGGTAAACAGTGGAGAAGCTCAAGAAGTCTAGAGGTTAATCCGATAATGTGTTACCGGTGCAACAACAAAATCAAACCGAAGTCATCAAAATAAAGTGTAAGTTTAAAAGTGTAGTGGCAAGTTCCAAATAAATTCTGTTTATCTGAATTGCAAAGGATGTTGTATAAAAAGTATACAACAGGACAACTTGGAATAAAGACTGTATTCCAAACTAACAATATACAAGACAGCTGTCACGCATTCATTTTCATTTTCTCTAGACTTTTTTTATGAAGAGTTCAAAGTTCAATTTTTTTTTTTTTTTTTTTGGGGGGGGGGGGGGTAGAGACATACAAAATGCACGTGAAACTCTCTCGGTCCAGTTTTCAACTCAATCCTCCGTGTTTATTGATATCAGCAATCAAAATTCAGAGTTCAAAGTTCAAATAATCTTACGAATAAAAATCATAGCACGATAGAGTCAACTTAGTAAATCTATCAGAATTCATGACCACAACTGGGACATCCTCGTCCCTCACTACTCTGACTGGAACATTCGCCGTGTAGGGCACAGGATAGGCAGCTTCAGTATCCAACTTCACCTCCCGTATCAAACTTTTTGTTAGGATTTTGGCTGGACAATACACTCTCTGTAAGTCAAGCTTTCGCACCTGTTATGTCCTTATCTATTGTTTGACGGAAAGGGTTTCTATTGTTTGCAAGACAAAGGTTAGGAATCACCGGCGCGTAGCAAACTCACCGGCGCGAAATTCAAATATCTTCAGAAGCGGTAAGTGTTACAAACACAGCCTTTGTGGGGGAGGGTGTTGTAATGATTGTTGCAACTTGAACACATCTAAAGGGGGTGGGTGGGGAAGTTTGTGACAAGAAAGGCGAAGTCTGGAAACTAAGCAAACGAAAAATTACGCATAATAGTTTCAATGAAACGACTCTGAATGTTGAACCATTGCAACTGCAGTTGCTTCCTGAATTCGGTGACGATAGCAATACCAGCGAACGACCCAGACGTGCGATTACAAAACCTAAGAGACTTATAGAGACAGTTTAATTAGTTTTAGCATTTCAGTTATGGCCTTAAGTTATTTTTAATCAGATGGAGGATGTTACATAATCAGCTTAGGTAATCAGGTGTTGACGCAATATAGGTTAGAGTGCTTGTTGATTAGTCTGCATTGTCGTCCCGAAACCTTAATATATGCAGAGACGCTTCTGGAACTTTCTAAGATTTACATAAGTATACATTTTGTGGGTTTAGCTGGATATCATCTATAATTAGTGTGTGTGTGATCAAGGATCAAATATGTTGCCAAACGCAGTAGTTAACACCATGAGTACAAACCAAGAGTCACTAGATAGATAATATTTATTTTTCCACAGCAAAAAAATCTTCAGTTTTAAAAACACATAATACTAATACAATAAATCAGCTGTTTTACACGAATGCCGCGCCTTACAGTTTTCCTTAGAGTAGTCCGCGTTTGAATTGCTCAAGGGACTCTGCTTCTCTTATAAGTTACAAGGAAGACTGTTCCAGAGAATGGCGCTGAAGCTATTTTTGTAATAGTTTGTTCACGGTAATGGAACATTGAGTTTATTCTCAGAGTCCTTTAGATTATATGCGATCGGTTTCTCACCTTTCAAATTTAGAACTAAGATAGTTGGAGCCAACCCGTGCAGAGACCTACAAACTATCGCAGCTCTCATATCTACGTACTTTTGCAAGAATTTTCGCTCATAACGAGGAATTAGAGCAGTAATTAAGGTTTCAATTATTTAATCAATCAAAACATTAGCTTTAGGTTGTCACAATGATTGCGGTGATGTCATCAGCCGGGTCACTAGATGGGTAAAAGAATGAACTCTATGTAACAACTTCTTCTCTGGCCAAAGATGTTGGTTACGCTTAAACTTTATCTAGATTAGCACTTATCCTTTCATAACACAGAGAGCAAACCTACAGTTACAGTTGTAAAGGCACAACGATAGCAGCAATAAACTTGGAAGAATAATTAAAGGCAGGCACACCCTGAGGCGAGGGGCAGACGACGTTAACTGAACAATGGTTTGTTATTTTTTGTCTCCTTAGCAATTAGAAGTAAAAGAAAGTCGCTATTTTACAGAAATCGGTTTTCTGAGACGTGGCTTTCGCTTAGCAAAGCTTTTTTAAAAAACAGTTCTGAGGACAAAACTATGATAATCATACAAAACATTAAGAAGCAGTGAGTTAAAATCACTGACTTCATCAGATAGTGTTTTCTTTAGTTGAAGTGCTGTGATTTCGTAACTTGTCTTAGAAACACGACTACAAATTAGACATGCTACACCAATTTTGCATACATTATATTGGCCTCGTCTTTGATCTGTTTTTCTTTCGGAATGAAGCAGTATCCTGGGAAATAAAATTTGTCGGCAGGCACTGGAGTTCACTTTGGCTAGTTCCTAAGACCTCGGTTGTGTTCCACTTCTGTCTTACGCCTTGACCCATTGTAACTCTTATGATTCAAAATGTAAGTTTTTGTATTTTTAGCATTATAGTCAATAGTTCCTTAGAGTATTTTAGTCTAGTTTTAAACACGATTCTCAGGAAGACTATGTAAAATGATACGATTTCGTGTATAAATAAAGATTGATGATGATGATGATGTCTTTATCCAGAGCGCTTTAGTTTGTACGTTGCTGAGACCTAAATGTTATTTGCATAAAAATGCAAATTCCATCGAACGTTTGCTTTTCAAACTAATTATTAATCGAATTTCCCGGAGTATTAAGTACTGACCACAGTATGAATAAAAACTAATAATTAAAAGAGTCGATCATAATCATGTTAAACCTTCGACTTTCGTTGTTTTGGTGTAGTTTCCGTCCATACTTAAGAAAAAGATTACTCCTTTATGTTCCTATGATGCGACTCACAGAAAATTGTTGTTAAGGTGAAATCATGCCATCAAGGTCACTTCATGATAACAAAGGAAAATAATTTTGAGAAATATCTTCTTCTTTGTTCAGCAGTGTTGGTCAACCTGATTTCGATGCCAATTAACAAACATGGAAGTCAATGATTGGTGGCAAGGAAGAACTTATTACTAACAAATGACACCACTTTCAGCCTTGTGTGAACTGGTCTGTCTTCATGTACATTTGCTCGCATCTTGATCAACAACTATTAAAGCCGCTAGAATACAGATCCAAAGCTATCGGTTACTGCTCATTTTTCTTCACTCTAAAGAATACATCAGTCGCAGAACAGATCGGACGGTTTGGAACTCAACTAATAAGAGATCGATGACGGGCTTAATTGCAGCAATTTCATTCTCTCCGTGGAAACGTTTTGTTACGTTTAGAGCAATGGACCACTGGTGTTGCCATTATGACCACTTTGTCAATGTTTGCAAAACAACTCCTCCAGGCAACAAACACGGTTCCAAATATTTCCAACCGTAAAGAATACATTTTAAAATGCTGAAGAAACAAACCTGCATTCACATCCAATGTTAGAGAAACAGAGACAGTAGGACCCCAGCAGCGATACAAGTAGAAGTTCACAGTGAGACTGACAGGAACTGGAGTGTGTGGACACTTCAGATGCAGGCGCCACTTGACGCGAGGAGCAGATGACGTCAACGTTAGTAAAAATAGTCTGTTGTTGCTTTATCGATCGCTGGCAATTAGAAGTCTCAAAGGAAACCACAATTAAACAGGAACCAGTTGTCAAGGATGAAATTGACATTTAGTCACTCTTACTTTTCCAGGAGCGCGGCTCTCGCTTACAAAACATTGCGGGGAACAAGGCAAAGCTAATTAAAACACAGCCCTGAGGACTATAGAGAGTCTATAGATCATGATAATAATGCATAACATAAAAACATCGACTTAGTGTATTTATGCCATTTGAGGAACCTTTCTCCGTACGTAGGTAATGTTGTGTATCGACAATTGGTTCAAATTCCAAGATTTGTTAACGGAATACATGGAATAAACAGTAAAGATATAGTTACAAACTCCTCCAGAAATAGAAATATAGACCTGCCGTCAAATAGACATTCCTTCTCTAAAATTCTAAGAGTTACATTATCAAACTCTGATGAGGAAAATAGTTTTCGGAATATTAAAAAAACCTTAGTTATTGCTTACAAATACTGTTTCAAACTTTATGAGACATCCAAATACATCAGGACCATCAGCTTGACGCTTGAATACCCATGAGCTGTATTTACAGGTTTCAAACTACATGACCCTCTTCAGGCGCAAACCACAGCGGAACTTAAGAAATAAATTTCGGTAATCTTATGTTTAACTCCATCTTCGTATCCTTTCGTAGTTTAACTTATACTTTATTGTATGTCTGTTTTCACTTATTAGGGCGGTACAGGGGAGTCTCTGGCACTGTTCGCGAACGGGAAAAATGGAGGATCACGGATATAAAGATGTCATTTTCCCGAATCACTAGAGAGAGTGCTTGAAGAAAGCAAAATCGCGAAAGGCTAAGTCAAGGTTCCATATTGCAAATCATATACCTAAGTCACTCTCGCTAGACGACTTTAACCATTTGAAAGACTCTCGTCTCAAAATCACGTATAGAGTGTGTTCGCTCATGTGACCAGAAGCCATATTTGCATAATGAAACAAAAGGAGGAATGTGCATAAAAATAGAGTTCAATTCCCAAAAGAGTATTTCACTCCTCCAACATGGCCGCCGTTTCTTTGTTTACTCCTCCAACATGGCCCCCGTGGCGTTATGTGAACACACTCTTTATCGGTTGATAATTCAGTTGCTTCACGGGTCACGCAAAACCTTCAGGTCACGAATCACGAAGAATAATTTCTTAAATTCACGTTTCACGGATAATGGAATCAAATCGTTTAACGAAAGAACGGTTTTCTAATTTCGTGTAGGTTTTGAAATCGTCGATTACAGTTGTATTGCTTATTGATAGCTTTCTTTCGTCATTCCTTCGGTGTCCATGTCGGGAGCTACTTCTCTCACACAAGCCAATATATCAAGACTCGACTATTTCAAGACTCGACTGGGCTTGTGTTTGGTGCAGGTTGCACAGGGGCTAGTACGCTTTCGCAAGGTAGAATGTATTGGCCGGAATATTCAGCACAGTTTGCCCTATCACTGGCAGCGAAAAGAGTAATTCTACTATTGTACTTGTATTACTATCTAAAAATTCGACCCGGGCTGCTGCTGCTAACACCACCACCACCACCACCACCACCACCACCACCACCACCACCACCACCACCACCACCACTACCACCACTACCACTACCACTACCACTACCACTACCACTACCACTACCACTACCACTACTACCACCACTACTACCACCACTACTACTACCACTACTACTACTACTACGTCTACCGCTACCACTACCACTTCCACTTCCACTGTCACTGAACAGGAGACAATTGCGCTAATTAGTGTTTTGGTGATAATTTACTAGCTCTTTCGGCGTTACGCAATCCTCTTGTATTAGACTCTTTCTACATTACGTAATCCTTTTGTATAGACTTGCAACCGTACGTTTTTCGCATACATTACTTGACAACTTAACTTTATATTTTTTCGTTCACTTAAAAAAGTTTTAATTCTAATCTTCGGTGCGTGCGGTACGAAGCTGGACCTCTTGGACAATTTGGAATATCGTTGGACAATTGGAGTAAAATACAAATTCGCGGTTAAAGGAAGGATATTTGGACTGTCGCAGACTCGTAGTCGAGGCATCGTTTCAGCTGAAGTTTCTTGTAAACATGTGAAAATAGAACAACTGTTTATCTGGTAACATTTTTGGTAGCAGAGCGAGGTTGAAATCATGTCAGTGGACGGCGAGCTTGGCGAAGCAATGGACCAAGAAGAAGAGCGCATCGAAAGTCTAAAACAGCAAAAGGCGAAGGATAAATCGGCCTTCACCAGGATCAAGAACAAGTTGTTAAGTCTTCTAGACGAAGAAGATTATCCGAGTCGGCGGGAAGTCAAGGCGGCGTGTCAAAAGCTTTGTGAAGTTCAAGAACGCACAATGGCAACAATGGAAGAATTATCTAAAGAATATTTAAGCTCCAAAGAGAAAGAGAAACGTAGAAAGCTCACCGGTGAAATGGACAAATTTGTCTTTTTTCTTACTGCTTACACAATACAGAATAAAAACACTTGGATAATTTTCATATGCAAGTAACACTGAGTCCAGTAATTTGTAGACTCAGATTGTTTTGTTCATTATCAACTGGGACAAGCTAAATAATCATTTTTCATGCAAGGGCAAATGAAAATGGTGATTTGATTAAAGTGATTTCAATAAGTCTGGGCACTATTGATGAATCACATAAAAGTCATTAGATGCTAAATGCTTTGTCACCTTTTGTTTCGTTGCATATTTTCGAGCAATTTTCATTTGCATTTTCATTCACAGTACACCACTAATTATTAGTTACTCTATTCTTTCTAAGCAAATGAAAATCACTCTTAGCACTAACATTTAATCAGTACTCTCCAGGTTTAATCAAATCATTCTAACCGATAAACCAAAGTCTATGAAGTAAAAGTATTCTAACCCTGTAACTCCAGAATGGGAACTGAAAAACTGGAGTGTAAAAACATGTTAAAGTATACTTCACGGATTCATGAAAATCACTTCAACAACCCCATAAAATTAATAGTTCATCTGCTAATATGCTTTGGTAGTGACTTTACCCTAGTACTTGGGGCTGGTTTTTTTAAAAATCAAAGTGGCTATGAGCTACTCAACTTGGAAAATTAATCGTTTCTAAACA
>JAHPZR010019110.1:7500-17500 GCA_019787425.1 Platygyra sinensis | reverse complement strand
TGACCAATCAGGATTTTTACGTTCGTCTGGTGGACGTAAAAAACAAAGAAAACAATAGCGTCCTTGCAGGCCGTTCCTTCTCCCTCCCGAGCTCATTTTGACTTTCTTCACTCCCTTTCTACGGCCTGCCACGCAGGCTAATACAATCTCCTCTTCAATAATTTGCAAACCAAATATCCCAATTTCCGCAGCACTTTCATAGCTCTGGCTACACTAGTACATATTGAATTTACCAAAGCATGTACTTTGAAACTGATGAACGAGTAATAGCGCTAGGAAGTGTATCTCCATTCAATTCTTGTATTCATTTTTCATTGCGGACAAATGGTTCAGTAAGCTGTTGGGTGGGTTCACTTCAACGGGTATTGAGATGTAATTTATACTTTTTCTTCCCATCGATGTTTTCGGTTTCCATCGTTAAAGGCTGGTTTTCTCTAGCGTATAAGCATAAGCACAAGCCGACATACGCGGAAGCAGTAAGATGTTGATAATTAGCACCTTTTGTTCGAAATTTCCCTAATAAAAGGCGCTAATTATCAAGATCTTACTGCTTCTGCGTATATCGGCTTATGCTTATGCTTATGCGCTAGTGAAAACCAGCCTTAACTGAACACAAAAAAAGGTCCTTCACAAACAAAGAGCGGTAAATTAGAAAAGAAATGTATAAACTTTAATTCCTTGTAGTTTAGACAATTCATTTGTTTGTTTTGGTTAATGGGCAATTAAGCTGACAGTTTTGTCCCGGCATCGCTTTTTTCAGACTTTTTCTGCACAGAGAGGAGAGAATTTGTTGCAGATTTAAAAACTAGAACGAGACAGAAGGTTATTGAAAAAAAAGAATGGAAGATTATAATTTGTCCTTGTTAGCTAAAGCCGAGACCTCGATGTCACCCACTCAAAACGTAAACAATTAAATTTTGACAGCTTTACAAAACAGGTGACGGTCAACCTACATCAACAAACCCGTACTCGTATGAAATAAAAGCAATTCTTAAGTAACTGGCGAATCGGAAATCATCAAAAATGAAGATTGAATTCATGAAATGGGATTTTCTTACCGAGTTCCCTTGGAAAATGATCGGAAACCTTCACGTCCTCGTGGGGACGTCAAATGGTCGAGTTTCCCGTCGCGGAAAAGACGTGACCTTGGCGTGACCTTGGCCTGGCGACGTCAATCTGGTCACCGGAAGTCGGGTCCAGACTATTCCGCGTGCTCTCAAGTCCTCAACTGACGTTCCCGTCGTGTTGCTAAATCACTCTATTAACTACTAGGTGACCCCATTTATTATAAAATTTTGTTATGAATTACGTCAAAAATTAATAAGTAAGCTAGAAGTAAGTTATACTTTGTACTGTTTATCACTTGATGCTACAATCATGGTATCAAAATACTGCGCACCCATTGGTTAACACGTTGTTTTAATTTCTGTAACATAATATGAATGACAAAAAGCCACTGTGTTGCGAATTTTGCAACTACAGGTCAAAACTTTGTTGTTGTTGCCTTTTCTTTTTCAAGATAATTGACGAATTTAATTAATTACATTATTAAACACTCGAAACACCTTTGATTTCTCTTGTTGATTACCTGAAGAAATCATGTGACTTTTACCTCCCCTTAATAGCACATCTCGACGCGCGAAGTTCTGCTACACTACGTACGGTGTTCCGAGTCAATATAACGGTTATTTTACCACCTTTCAATAGCCCTCGGTCCCTCAAGGCATTGTTCGGTGTTGTTTGATATCCTGACTTGCTATAATTCACGGCACTGTTCGGTATTTTCTCAACTCCTGACTTGTTAAATCAATATAATACACGACACTGTTCAATAATGTTTCGTGTCATTTCCCTAGCCTTAACTTGGCCCGATCTTTTTTGCGATCATTTTTGCTTCTTCTTTGACTTGTTTGCCTGTTCATTCCTGCTCTCTCTTTCACGTTCTGCCTTAGTTAAACTCTACCTTGAAAACGTTAGATCAACCTCCGCTATCATTTGTTGGCATAACAAACTGAAATGAGTTTTCTTTTCTTAATCCCCGCTAGGAAAAGATGCCGTTCTTCAATTCCCCCGTAGGTTTATATTGAGAACCCCCTCCCCCTCGCACAGAGTGTGTACGGACGTACGGATGGTACGGACTTTCGTTCGGTGGCGTCATTACCAAATCCAGTTTCTTGGGGTGATGGTTACCAATTTTTCTTACCTATAGTGTTTCGCTGGCGCGCTTCGCGCCCTGAAGCTGCGCAGAAAGTCGGTTTGGCATATTATGAAGACATGTTCTAAGTAACAGTGGTGTTTGTTTTGTGCAGAGAGTTTTTTTGTCCTTGTTTAAGTGATTTTCAAAGAAGTGTTAAATCTAGGTGTTGACAATGGCTACCATGAGCCTCCACTTGGGTAAACCAAAAATTCCCTGAAACCGAAGAAAAATTTGAAAGATCTGATCAAGCGGGTTGTGGTTTTGGTGTAAGCACATGAATGTCTTACCACACAGAGGAAATGAGCGAAATTTTTTCTTTTTTTATGTCGGATCGACCGGACCTTTCTTACAGAGACTAACTCTTAATTTGCCCCGTTTTTCTTTTACATGTTCATGCACCTCGACACCATCTTGCTCCACTGATAAATACGTAAAAAGAACACTTTGACAGTTCCTGTTTTATTACACGAAAAGCCTACTAGTTTTAAGGGACAATAACTGAAATCAGTCATTTGGACTGCTTCATCACCAATATTTTCACTAAGTAATGGACCCGGCAATATTCCAAATGATTTTGCATGATCAATGTACTCTTGAGAACATTTTGTAGTGTTATGGCTTAACTTACTTGTATTCTTGGAAAAGATTCTTTCCCCTGCTACTTCCAACCCTGTTACTTCCAACTCTCTCTTCTCAAGTCCCAATCAGAATTACTCGTTTGAAGTCCGAGATGTTTTTACAGTCCGTGAGCGTATCAATTTTTCTTAACATTTCCAGACGTAATAGATCTCTTATCATTTAAGCTTGGTCGAGGAGAATATTGGTGCTCGGTTTTTTGTTCAGAACTTGTTGCTGTAGCTTAATTAACAAGCTTTGAAGGGTCAAATGTTACTTATGAAGTATTTTTCTTTGCTGTTCCTCGTGCAGACAAACTTGAAGGACTTGGCTCCTGTTCTGAAACCTGCAAGTATTTGTGGGATGGATTCGGTCAATGGAAAAACGCACAGTGGATGCCTTATCTTAAAGGTTGGAAATGATTTTTTTAATTATTTCTATTCTCACACAGGAGATCTAGCGATGTTAATTCAGGCATAACAAGGAAGGCGTTTATAAACGAAACAACGACGACGACGGCTTTAACGTCAATAGACCTTTTTCGCTTGTACATTTTGTTTTCCCAATACAGATCATGTGATGATACTCAGGAGATTTGATCTTTTGTTTGTTCATTAAAAAGATAACATGCAAGCATGAATATGTCTGCATGTACTCTTTTTAATGAACAAAACAAAGGATCAATTCTCCTGAGTATCATCACATGATCTGTATTGGGAAAACAAAATGTACAAGCGAAAAAGGTCTATTGAAACTTTTATGACTTTTTAATTACTTACCAATCAGTCAGACCATTCAGTTTATCACACATGCGGACAATTTGTTGTCTTACTTCAAGTTATTCACTGTTAGACCATTGTTTTCACCTTGTCCATTATACGTTATCACATTGTCATGAACTGCACTGTTTGGTTTACTTAAACACGCTTTCTTTTTCAAATTCAAATAAAGCAGAGTCTTACAAATGGACGATGCCGCAAAAGTACAAAAAGTCTGGAACGCTTTGGATTTACGGTGATTCAGTGAGTATGCAGCTATACAGATCTGCCATGAGTGGTCCGTTGTGTAAATCTCTGTATAAAAATTGTGGAAGGAGCTACATGTGGGTCTACCCTGCTAAATACAAAGGTTTGAACATTACACTTGAAGAAGATCTTGATTTTAGACCTGAAATAGTCATAAAAACCATCACTGACGTTCTACACACGCCAGAAATGCAACAAGAGGAAAGCGTCTTGGTTTTCAACCTGGTCGTGCATTACGCAAAAAGCGTCAATTTTACCACTTATCAGAGGCTCATTGATGACTTGATACTGCTTTTGAAGGGGACTGAACTCTCACATGGTGAGAGAGTTCCAAAGTACAAGGCTAAAATCATTTGGAAGTCATCCACCGCCCCCTGCAAGGACAACGTCTCGCGAAAACAGAAGCAAACCGATTTTCGGTTCTTCACTTCCCAGGTTTGTACTCTCTGGTTTGTCAGCTTTTAATTTCGTTAGCTTCTAAAGGTGCAAGGTATAAGTATGATCAGTATGCGTTCTAAAATTCCTTGTTTTACATTGTTTAATTATAAACACGTCTTCTCTTGCCTTTTTTAACCAACAGCAAAACAGGAAGCATCTCCTACGAAAAAAATAAGGTGTCATGTTAAAATTTCACTAAAGTTAGAACAGCTTTTTATCAACAAGAACAACATTTATTTGCATTGCACTAAAAAAATTTGAAGTGTCACTAGCTGGTCACCCAAAATAACTACGAAGCTAAAGTACTTAGGTGACCATTATGCAATATTTAATAAACAATTGTTTTGAAAGCCAGTAAAGAGATCGGAAGTTTGAGCAATAGTACATAACAGGCATACAAGTTACCATACATATATATATATATATATATATATATATATATATATATATATATATATATATATATATATATATATATATATATATATATATATAACTAACTGCAGACAGTACTGTACTGTTTCGGCCTTTTGGGCCTCATCAGTGCAGTGCTGATACTGAGATGAAGGTAAGGCTTTAAAAGCCACCTCGAGCTTCCCACAAATGTGGTAACTCAGTCCTGCCAGAGTGCTCAAACTAGAGTACACTAGTGAGCATGCGCAATTGCAATAGCAATATATATATATATATATATATATATAATAGATAAATAGAAACATATGTAGATTACTTCATGGTTGGTGAGCGCGTACGATTTTTATTCACGAGTTGTGAAAAATCGCAAACGAACGAGCGAGTCTTCGAGCCAGTGAGTTTGCAATGCTTCACAACAAGTGAGTAAAAATCGTACAAGCGAACTAACCATGAAGTAATTTGTTTACTATATTAGTACTGAGATTTTACAAATGTTTGTAACTTTAAATCACAGTCAACTGACTACAAAAGACAAAGAAGTCGCGAACTCGAAATCGCTTTTATTTAGACCCACTGTTACTGAATTCAAATATGCTTAAAAAGGCGAACTGAACTGCACTTTTAAAATAATTCATTTCAAGAAAAAAGATTTCAAAGCCCATTCAAGGTAAATTTAGGCTTATCGGTTTGACAATTGAAGAGTTTCTGAAAATATTAGCTCACATAAGCTTAAAGTGTCACTGCGACGAAATTTTTCGAATCCATTGTTTTTGCATTTTCTGAATCTTTAAGTGGTACTTACTCACCTGTCCAAGCCGTTTTGTCCAACAAGCGCGGGAAGATGTTTTTTTTTACGGTTTTTCCCGAGAATTTTTCGTCCGCCATTATCAAATCATGTTCCTGCAACCCCATAAGGCCTTGCTGCTTTGTGACGTCATACTCCTAACCAACTTGGCTCACATGGCGAATTTTGTTATAACATCTCTATGTAGTTCGCAGTTAACTGGCTTCGCAACGTGAATCTAGCGCTCTATTCGAATCGAATCGTGCCCGATCGATGTGTAGTACACGGATGCAGCAATGGATCAGATATGAACGCAGGTATTTCTGCTCATTTTAGTCCTACGATTAAAAAGTGAGCGAGATAAGTGGTTGAGATTCGTGCACACTCACCGCGCGAACCGGCTTCAACCCGAGCGGAAAGTTTGTGGCGGGTGTCAGTCCATTTCGCGGAGGAATGTTTTTCTAGAGCGTTTTATATAGAAGGTTGTCGTCGTCGGCTTATTCTTGGCTCAATTCCTACAATATGGAAGATCGAGCCAGGGAAACAAACGACAACA
This sequence comes from Platygyra sinensis, assembly GCA_019787425.1. Taxonomy (NCBI): domain Eukaryota; kingdom Metazoa; phylum Cnidaria; class Anthozoa; order Scleractinia; family Merulinidae; genus Platygyra; species Platygyra sinensis. Next base: position 11,471 of record JAHPZR010019110.1, on the reverse strand, counting down.
CCGCAAGGTAAGCCTTGTTTAATTTTATCTAAGCTTCAGTATTGTGTCAGCCATGAAGTTTTTTGAGTTTTTCGTAGAAGTATCCTATATGTTAAGTCCCAGACATCTCTGCGATTTGTAAATATATCTTCAAGTAACTCATCAATTTTAGTATTGTTCATATCGTCGCGCTATTGTATTTTAGTTTTTTATCCCTTCTGTTTCCAGTCATGTGGCACACGTAAGATTCTGGTTTACCGAAGAGCCTTTCAATGGTTTCCAAAATTTTCAATTCAACCGGAAATAATTTACTGTTTTTTTTCCTCAAACACAGGTTTCTATATCTACTTTCCATAGAGATCATAAATGAACTGTAACATTTCTTACAGTCACCAGAAGTTTCATCCCCAGAAGCTGGCCACTCGGTAATTTAATGGGTTTTTAGATGTAGGCGCCCTTCACGTTATGTAATCTGGTAATTGCTGTTCTTTTCGCTGGATAGAGACAATGTTGTGAGCGAAACTCGTTTTCGTTAGAGCGTTTTGCTGTGTACATTTCCGTTGACCTAAAATAAGCTCAAATGTCCCAGTTTTGTACTCATTGCGAAATCTGTTTGAATAAAATGGCAGTTTAAACTCAGTTTCCTAAGCGTCAGTTTCCTGGTCCTCACCTTGTGCACCTTGATAATTATGCTGGACACATGCGTAATTTTACAGGTAATGTGGATTGTTGGGATTTTAGGGGGGCAAGGTTAAGCCATTTTATCATGCAACAACAATGAGGGAGGGGAGAGGTGTCTAGCTTAAGAAAATGCAGTTTTAATCAAAACTTTACACCTAATTGCAACATTCAAGAAATGAGGGGTGGCAGTATCTTTAAAATAATCCCTCACTTAAACGGGAGGACTAAACAGAACACAGAGAATACTGTGAAATTCTCTCATTAGTGCAGAGTGCACTATTGGGATGGTTTGGGGGTTGACGCCGCTAACGCACTATGGCACTAAGGCACTAAGTACTAAGGTACTAAGGCAATAAGGTGTAAACTTTAATGTTTGTTTAATTAATTAATTTCAATTAATTAATTAGCCTTGTTTTGAGCGGGTGGGGTAGGTACCTTTGATTGCTACGTAAAACGTACCATACTTACATAAGTTTTTCCGTAACATCAGAAAACTATATATGGTTCCAATATTCTCTTGTTATCCTTGTGGTACTATTCTCTTATGAACAAAAGCGATTTACACGAAGCACATGCGCAGATGCGCAGATTGATTAGCGTTAGTGTTACCTATATGTTCAGTCGATGCATTTCATACACAATTGTACATGAACGTTTAGTGCTTTTCCTTGCGGTTGAAGACGCAAGACGCATGCGCTCTAGCATTGTCAGCATGATACAATCCGTTTTCGAGTTCAGATTCATGCGTGCGATACCACACTCTCGTCTTAACGGCCAATAGCAGTCATATTTCGGGTAATATCAGTTCCCTCTTTTAGTGCAAAGAACGCTTTTGTGACAGCGTATCTTTTGGAATCATCCCTAGCTCGGTTGAAAAATGCCGTGTACTGTTTTCAAACTACTTCGTGTTTGCTAAGCTTTAAACAGGGAAACGAATGGATCGCCCAGTCGCTTGTTTATTTTCTCTCCTATGAAAGAGAACAAGAAGTTCACAAATGTATTCACCCGAAAACATTCTGAGTTAGCGGCATTAATTAGTAATGTCGTGACAAAGAAACTTCTCAAATATTGCTGTAGACATTGTGGCACTTACGGAAACCGCAAATAAATTTAGTCATGCAGTCTTGAGGGGACTCATTCAGCGATGTAGGACATAATTTCGGTCATGTTGAAACGCTTCTCGGTTGTGTTAATCGACATCATTGTGTATTTTGAACTGGTTTACTGTTAACACCAACGGTGGCAACCTAATAAGCACGTGCTATTCCGAGACACGACGTGACTATTTGATAATTAAAGTTAGTTAACTTGTTTATCGGATTGACAATGAAAATTTGCCTCTTGATTGAAACAAAATCATTCTTCTTCAAATTTTTTTATAAGGTAAAAACATTATTCCATTTTTCTCAGGAAAAAAAGCGAGCATATCTTCTTTGTATGTTTTTGAGAAAACAAGGGTATCATGTTACAAACTTTGCGAGAAAAACAAAAGTATCAAGTTACAACTGTTGGTGATGAAAAACTAAAATTATCGCTTTTGCCAATTCAACGTATTAATGAATTTAGAATGAACGAAATTCCACGTAAAACACCACAGTAAAATTTAAAACCTTCTTGACAAACAGTAATTGTAAGTTATTTTTGGGCCTTGAACTAACGAATTACATACAGGCAGCTGATGACTCAAAATGTACTTACAGTCCAGCATAACACTCTGCACTATCTGAGATTGTCTCACTAGTTTTTATCAATGAGTTGGATATTTCAGAATACAATCAGTCACACAGTCAGTGTTAACGTCATTGAGGTGCTGTGGTGTACTGAGGAGACCCTGAGTAGCATGCAGTACACTCCCCAAGGAATACATTTAATTTCTGGTGCTTTAGCCAGTTGGAAGTTCTGACAGGATTTGTTCATTACTAGTCTATAAAAGCCAATTTCATTGCTGATCTTTAAGGAAGAATATTACTACATGCAGCTGTAAGCAAGCACACCCTACATATTTTTGGCTGTTTAGGGTCTAAAATTAACTTTTTTGACTTTGGCTACAGCTTTCAACTTAATGAAACCTTTCCATCACAAGCTAGTGATGTGCAGTCGCCAACAGTTTTCCTCTTTATGGTAATGGAGTCAAGATGAAAAGTCTGCTATTGGCAAAAGCAGTCTGAATTTTCTGTCAGTGTAATTGCTTTGGCCAAAATTAACATTAATTTGGGAATGAGATAAATATATGACAGTGGCATAGTCCTGAAAATAGTTATCCCCCCATTGATGGCCAGTTGAAAATTCTCATCATCAATGTGAACTTTTAGCAGCACTGGCAGCTAGGAAGGGGTGATTTCAGACTCTGCTGTTGCCCCTCTAAAATTCCAAATTTGGGGGGTTTCCCACTGTCTCAGGTGTCTGTGGTGTTGCCTTCAGCAAACAATGTGGTCAATGTGGTAAACCCTTTAATTTTTCTTTCGTTTTAAGCCCTATTGCTGCAGTAGCCAAAACCCTACTACTCAGACACACTTTCAAAACCTGGATGCGAAAGTAACTTACTAATCATCTTTTTCAACTTCTGCCATTCTTTCATGACATCTATCAACCTCCATGCAACATCTACATTCTTCATGCAGGGCAACAAACTCCAACGAACAATTTATACACTTGCACCTATAACCATAACCTTACATGTACATGGGTAAGCTTAAATTCAAAATAACATTAACAGTTAATTGACACCAAAAATATGTATAAATAAACTTGAAATACCTGAAGAACTAAAACTACCACTTCGATCTTTTTTTTATTATTATTTTTGGTAATTGACCAAATTACAGAAATTTTAATCGTGCAATATCTACGAAACAGACATTTTCAAAAACGGTGACAGATCGAATCCAACATAACTTCCTTCGAAACAAACTGCTTGGAATTTTCAGTAGCTCTTTTACAAAAATAGACGCATTGATTAAAGCAGAAAGAATCGAAAACGAAGAAACCAAATAAAATACCAGTCTGGTAGGTCTGTCTCGTCAGCAAATCGACTGAGAAGCATGTCCTCAGACTCTTCTTCTTCCTTTACAGCTATTTGTTCAGCGTACTAGGTGGCTTCTTCTTCGGTGGCAATCTGGCTCGGCACTATCATCGTATGATTGGAAATCTTCACTTGCCGAACAGAAGCTAGCCTCTGAACACTCAGAGCAACCTTCACTACTGCTTTCAGACAAACTTTACCCAAAATGAACTTCTGAATCGACAGAGATTTCGCTAATACTAAGATAAAAACTCGACTGATATCAACAGCGATCAAAGGTAAATCAATC
>JAHPZR010019110.1:0-2500 GCA_019787425.1 Platygyra sinensis | reverse complement strand
AGCAGCAGTTTTCCCAGTAAAATCTCGTGAGCTAAGGATGATAACATGAGACAAAGGTAAACTATTCATTCTTTTCGTTCTTTTTTTTATTCTATCACAACTCAGCAAGATTGTGTGCTCCCTGTGGTCTGACGCGTTTAGTTCATTTGCATAGTGCAGCGCGTGCACATTCAAGTCCGAGTCGGTGTTTTCAGTTTGTGAACAAATCGGGAAAAAGATTTGTTTCGTTGTCTTTTGTGCTGAGATACTACAACAAATTTTACCAACGTTCACCAAAAGGCTACTAACATCATGTGTGTTTCTTTCACATAGTGAAACTTTACACTGCGAAAAAAAAATAGACAGGGAGTTTTGATTCAATTGAAATCTTTATTCGAGTTCATTAAAAGCGTCATCGTAACTTTTCTGATTATTTCTACTGTATTCACATATTTTCAGCTAAGCTTTTAATATGTTCTCAAACATTAGTCAACCTTAAACATATTCAAAAATATTATATGAGATATTATATGAGTTCGATGTACGTTTTCACACCAAAGTACGAAGTCCAATTTGTCATGTTTTACTAGCTGTGCAAAACATGCATCGGCGGGCGCTCTCATTCATCGACAACAGAAAATTTATTGGATTTTTACACAAACAAAACTAAGCAGCCTCTACGGACATAAACCTATTGTCACTTATTGGACCTTAACGCTGCCATATCCAAACATATCCAACTAGTTCTTTTTTTCTGTGTTGCAAAAAAGCTGTTAATCTTCTTCATATGTGAAATTTAGAGTGGAGTAATGTGAAGTTCTTGTAAAAGGAGCAGCGGAACTCAACTTGGTCAGCGATATAAAGCGGGACATACCTAAATTCGGCACTGTCTTCACTCAAACTGGAGCAACTTACGGCGAAAATACTTAAGCAAAATTCCAACAGCCATAAAGGCGTTGAGTTGTGGGCCAAATTTAAAGCATAAACGATTTCGGACGCCATTTCCCCTGCGCGACTTCTGCGAAAATCCTCGCAGCAATGTACGCGCGTGTGCCGCAGGCGATGGCGCAATTTGTTCTAAAAATAGAAAAATTGTCCCATATCATGGCGCCAACCCCAATACCAGAAATGGGAGAAATGGCGCGCGCTTACGATCTCCGTCCCTGATTATGGCTCCTGGTGGAAGTTTGTACAGGGAATGATTGTTTATGCTTTAAAACGCTTTATTTTTCTCACAGGCTTGATTATTTTCAATAAATCTGGAAGTGCAAGCTGGTTAGTTTTTTGTTACATGCAACTGTCTCAGGTTATCCTTGCTAACTTTTCAGTCTGTAGAACTCTGAAAATATGCCAATATCAAGGCCCATGAGTCAATAAACCAGTTTTTTGTCCTTTTCTCAATTACTAAATATACTTTTGGATTGTGGTGCGAGCCTTTCGCGCGCAGTTAGGTTTGATTTGTGTCTGACAAATCCACGTGTGACCGGGTCTTTCGGACAAAGACATCGATAAAATAAATAAATTTATGCAAGTTTCGTCAAAAACCTCGATAAGCAATGCTATTTTCCACAATTTAGAATCTGGATCGAATGAACTTCAAAGCGGTTTTTCAGATAATCAACTTAAATTGATCGAGAAAGCTGACACACAACCTTACCTTGCCAAATGTAGAATTAAGAACCGCGTGGTGTAGAACACGCTCCCAGATACCTTCGCTTGTTTATTAGACCCCCAGCGAACTTTCGGCAATCCTTTGCGAGCCGTGTTCTCAAAAATCGAGATTTTTTCTGGTACAGCGAAATTTTCCTCTCCATACGCGGGGGCTCCTAGGGTGCCTCCTCGGGTTTTGGCCGTCTGGGCCAAAATCCTGCGGGGGCAATAAAGTTAACAATTGATTATTGATTGATTGATTGATTGATTGATTGGTTGGTTGGTGCTGGGTCAGTTTTTCTTCAGTTATTAGCATGCAAACGAGATGCTGGAGGCAAGACGTCGGAAGTGGTGTCTATTTAGTGCAGCTGAATATTTAAACAATGAGGAAACATAGAATACGACGTAACTTACGAAAGAATCATAGAAGACAGACCACTGGGATAATACGTGTTATCATTGCTTGGTCAGGATTTCCAGCCGGGTACTTAACAAGAAGATCTTGAAGAAGATCAAGAAGATCTTGCTTGCGTTCAGTTTTGTCGTTTATATGATTGTCGCAGGTTTGTACACCGACGGTCTTATATTCCGCTCTGAAACTTTTACTTTCAACAAAAGTAATTTCTTGTTGCTCTTGTCAATATTCACCACAAAACACTATAATGCAATGAAATTACACCATATTAGTGTTGATAATTTCTTCAGTGTTTATTTTACTGCTACTATTGACAACTGTTTAAGGTGGCCGAACACAGTTTTTAAGTGTCCATACCTAATTCACCATAACTTTTACACTATTTATGCTTTGGCGCCTTTTTTTTTTGCAAGAGTCAAGATTAACCACAGAAATATTTATTCTCGCATTTTGACT
>JAHPZR010019108.1:0-18819 GCA_019787425.1 Platygyra sinensis | reverse complement strand
TGCATTTTTATGCAAATAACATTTAGGTCTCAGCAACGTACAAACTAAAGCGCTCTGGATAAAGACATCATCATCATCATCAATCTTTATTTATACACGAAATCGTATCATTTTACATAGTCTTCCTGAGAATCGTGTTTAAAACTAGACTAAAATACTCTAAGGAACTATTGACTATAATGCTAAAAATACAAAAACTTACATTTTGAATCATAAGAGTTACAATGGGTCAAGGCGTAAGACAGAAGTGGAACACAACCGAGGTCTTAGGAACTAGCCAAAGTGAACTCCAGTGCCTGCCGACAAATTTTATTTCCCAGGATACTGCTTCATTCCGAAAGAAAAACAGATCAAAGACGAGGCCAATATAATGTATGCAAAATTGGTGTAGCATGTCTAATTTGTAGTCGTGTTTCTAAGACAAGTTACGAAATCACAGCACTTCAACTAAAGAAAACACTATCTGATGAAGTCAGTGATTTTAACTCACTGCTTCTTAATGTTTTGTATGATTATCATAGTTTTTGTCCTCAGAACTGTTTTTTAAAAAAGCTTTGCTAAGCGAAAGCCACGTCTCAGAAAACCGATTTCTGTAAAATAGCGACTTTCTTTTACTTCTAATTGCTAAGGAGACAAAAAATAACAAACCATTGTTCAGTTAACGTCGTCTGCCCCTCGCCTCAGGGTGTGCCTGCCTTTAATTATTCTTCCAAGTTTATTGCTGCTATCGTTGTGCCTTTACAACTGTAACTGTAGGTTTGCTCTCTGTGTTATGAAAGGATAAGTGCTAATCTAGATAAAGTTTAAGCGTAACCAACATCTTTGGCCAGAGAAGAAGTTGTTACATAGAGTTCATTCTTTTACCCATCTAGTGACCCGGCTGATGACATCACCGCAATCATTGTGACAACCTAAAGCTAATGTTTTTGATTGATTAAATAATTGAAACCTTAATTACTGCTCTAATTCCTCGTTATGAGCGAAAATTCTTGCAAAAGTACGTAGATATGAGAGCTGCGATAGTTTTGTAGGTCTCTGCACGGGTTGGCTCCAACTATCTTAGTTCTAAATTTGAAAGGTGAGAAACCGATCGCATATAATCTAAAGGACTCTGAGAATAAACTCAATGTTCCATTACCGTGAACAAACTATTACAAAAATAGCTTCAGCGCCATTCTCTGGAACAGTCTTCCTTGTAACTTATAAGAGAAGCAGAGTCCCTTGAGCAATTCAAACGCGGACTACTCTAAGGAAAACTGTAAGGCGCGGCATTCGTGTAAAACAGCTGATTTATTGTATTAGTATTATGTGTTTTTAAAACTGAAGATTTTTTGCTGTGGAAAAATAAATATTATCTATCTAGTGACTCTTGTTTGTACTCATGGTGTTAACTACTGCGTTTGGCAACATATTTGATCCTTGATCACACACACACTAATTATAGATGATATCCAGCTAAACCCACAAAATGTATACTTATGTAAATCTTAGAAAGTTCCAGAAGCGTCTCTGCATATATTAAGGTTTCGGGACGACAATGCAGACTAATCAACAAGCACTCTAACCTATATTGCGTCAACACCTGATTACCTAAGCTGATTATGTAACATCCTCCATCTGATTAAAAATAACTTAAGGCCATAACTGAAATGCTAAAACTAATTAAACTGTCTCTATAAGTCTCTTAGGTTTTGTAATCGCACGTCTGGGTCGTTCGCTGGTATTGCTATCGTCACCGAATTCAGGAAGCAACTGCAGTTGCAATGGTTCAACATTCAGAGTCGTTTCATTGAAACTATTATGCGTAATTTTCGTTTGCTTAGTTTCCAGACTTCGCCTTTCTTGTCACAAACTTCCCCACCCACCCCCTTTAGATGTGTTCAAGTTGCAACAATCATTACAACACCCTCCCCCACAAAGGCTGTGTTTGTAACACTTACCGCTTCTGAAGATATTTGAATTTCGCGCCCGGTGAGTTTGCTACGCGCCGGTGATTCCTAACCTTTGTCTTGCAAACAATAGAAACCCTTTCCGTCAAACAATAGATAAGGACATAACAGGTGCGAAAGCTTGACTTACAGAGAGTGTATTGTCCAGCCAAAATCCTAACAAAAAGTTGATACGGGAGGTGAAGTTGGATACTGAAGCTGCCTATCCTGTGCCCTACACGGCGAATGTTCCAGTCAGAGTAGTGAGGGACGAGGATGTCCCAGTTGTGGTCATGAATTCTGATAGATTTACTAAGTTGACTCTATCGTGCTATGATTTTTATTCGTAAGATTATTTGAACTTTGAACTCTGAATTTTGATTGCTGATATCAATAAACACGGAGGATTGAGTTGAAAACTGGACCGAGAGAGTTTCACGTGCATTTTGTATGTCTCTACCCCCCCCCCCCCCAAAAAAAAAAAAAAAAAAATTGAACTTTGAACTCTTCATAAAAAAAGTCTAGAGAAAATGAAAATGAATGCGTGACAGCTGTCTTGTATATTGTTAGTTTGGAATACAGTCTTTATTCCAAGTTGTCCTGTTGTATACTTTTTATACAACATCCTTTGCAATTCAGATAAACAGAATTTATTTGGAACTTGCCACTACACTTTTAAACTTACACTTATTTTGATGACTTCGGTTTGATTTTGTTGTTGCACCGGTAACACATTATCGGATTAACCTCTAGACTTCTTGAGCTTCTCCACTGTTTACCAAATAAGAATAAGGGAGCGATTCTGATTTGCTTCAAGATATTTGAACTCGATTTTTTACGCCGTCTTTTAATGGCCTTACACTAAACAGCATTCTAAGTTGACCCATTATTGTGTCTTAACTCAAAGCGTTTGGTGAATAGAAAACTTAAGGTTCCAGGAACTCTCTTGCGAATTTTTTTTGACCATAACCATTCATAGTGTAGGGAATTTAGGGAATACGACGCGATGACAAACCAGACATGATTGCGTACAAGAAATGCAATTTTTTTGCCGTTGATTTGTATCTTCGTGTAAAAATATTGAGTTATTTGCGCACAACACATTGACATAGATTTTCGTTTTTATCAAAGGAAAACATTGCTAGTTCGAGCATGAAACTTTGCATGGTGTAAAATAATTGAAAAGTGTGGTACCAGGTGCACTTTTTATGCTGTTAAACATGACATATATTTTGCCGTTATTTTCAATGGGTGTTTCTGAAATGGTTTGGAAAACCACTATATCAACATATGTGAGAAGTTTAAAAGAAAAATGATTTAGAGAGATTATTCCACTTTTGTGTGAAGTTTGAATAAATTGAATGTATTGTAAGACTTAAGCAGTACATTGTCCTCGCACCTTACTCCGGTCTTTTTATTGCACGAAAAAAATAACCGCACTTCGACCACGCTTTCAAATTTTCGCGCATTTCTAAAAAATAAAAATTCGCTGAAATCTTTAAATTAGATTTTTAAAACTAGGTCACCTGAGGGTATCTTTGGGCAAAGTATGAGCGATTTGCTAAATGGGTCGCTGACCGGTGTTTCTCTATTCTTACGGTCAGCCAGTTTGCCCATGTACACATTATCAAAACAGTTTCCAGCACCTTCCAAGACTTAGATTTTGCTGGGTCATTATAACCACTCTTTATCAATTGATGCTACAGTCATGTATTCAAAACACTGCCCAATCACTGGTAAACACGTTGGTATTATTTTCGTGACACAATAGGTTACCATAGGAACACTATGACCTGCTAAAAACACCCTTAATTTCAGCTTTAAGGGTTTATATTTCAAAAACGACACGGTGAAATGTTTTCTTATTATAGAATTTTGATAAGCAGGATAAGATACAATTTTTGGCAAAGTTTAAAAAAATCATCAAGAAAGTTCAGAGACTCAGTATGAAGTTTTTAAGTGATTGGCCGTTTACACAGAAAACTGCTCTATCATTCACAGAATGAACATCACGGCAAAGGTTATCCTGATGCTATTCTTGCTGCTTATGGTGGAAAGATCTTCATCTTCACCTGTCAAGGTAAACAAAACCAAAATCCTCATCCTTGGCGCTGGACTCTCAGGCGTCATGGCAGCAAAAAACACTACTGGACAAAAAAATCACTGACTTCCTGGTTCTTGAAGGAAAGAGTTACACTGGAGGCAGAATACATGGTGTGCCATTTGCGGGTTTGAATATTGAAGTAGGAGCGAACTGGATTCATTTCACAGATGATGAGGTCACAGCACCGCTTGTGAAGCTGAAGGACGCGAAAAAGATGAATGGTATTCGGAGTAATTACTCCGACTTTGTCGTAAGGTAATTAGATAGGTCTTACAAACTTGGCCCGGATCATGGGGGGTGACGATAACTTCATCGAGAGACAAGGATGGGGATATTTCTCCTCTGCATGAAAGGATAAAAAAGAAAAGAAGGAAGATAAGATAAGATAAGATAAGATAAGATAAAATAAGATAAGATAAGATAAGATAAGATAAGATAAGATAAGATAAGATAGGATAGGATAGGATAGGATAGGATAGGATAGGATAGGACAGGATAGGATAGGACAGGACAGGACAGGACAGGATAGGATAGGATAGGATAGGATAGGAAAGGACAGGACAGGACAGGGTAGGATAGGATAGGATAGGATAGTATAGGATAAGATAAGATAAGATAAGATAAGATAAGATAAGATAAGATGAGATGAGATGAGATGAGATGAGATGAGATAAGATAAGATCTAAGATAAATTGTGCGATTAACCAATTTGATGCGCTCTATAAAAATGTCTACTGATTCAGACGATCGAATAGATCTGTCGAGTTTGGACCAAATGAGAGGGCCTAAATAAGTCAGGCTATGTTTGCCATAGGCAACAGTCCGAAATCTAAGTATGGTGAAATAAGAATTTCTAAGATGATACTGAGAACTGGTAACAACAAATAAGTCCACAATGTAAGGAGGCGGGGCTTGCTGTATCTTAAGAGAACGGAACGGGCAACTAAAAAGTAATACAGACTAACATCTAAAGCTTAGGTTAAAAGCTCCAAACAAGTTGAAACATTTCAGTATGTTACATGAATTTGTTGTTGACAACATGTCATAAGAGTTTAATAAAAAAGTTTGATTCATTCTTTCGCCAGTGATTTTAATCACCGATGACTGGGTGGAAGGAGAGTAAAGGCCTGATCGCATGAGCCGGGCTGGTGTCAGTTTGCCGGGATCTCGGCACGTTTGTTTTAAACGCCATAAAAATCAACTTCGCGATTACATGACAACCGGGCCAGCCCGGTTAGCCGAGATCCCGGTATCGCGGTGCCGGGATTCCGGCTAACCGGGCTGAGATTTTTCAATGTAATCGCATTTGCCAGGCCAGCCCGGCTCATTAGCCCTTCGTCACAACAAAATTAAGCTCGTTCTCGTCTCCCGGGTTTATCGTATCAGCCATCAACCGGGCTGGCTCGCCTCATGTAATACCGGGCTGAAAGTCATCTCGGCACACCGAAGCAGCCCGACTCATGTAATCATGCCCTAAAATAGACTGTTCACGGCCTCTCTCTTTTACGCACGAGACAGAAAAAGTGACGGAAGGGGTATGCCAGCGAAGCAAGCAGGAAAAATACCTCGGTCCCCACACCCTACCCAATCAAGTCTTCTTATTGCTTTGGCGTCCAGTTCTCTCCAGACGTTCAACGATCGAATAAAAATAGGAGAAAATAGAGAGGTGTGAGCAGTTTAAGAATATACGAGCAACAGACACGTGAGAGAATCGAATTCTTATGACAAAGTTGAGGATTAAAACATTCCTAAGAAAATACGCGCGCTGATTGGTCAAAAAACATGTTTCCATAACTTGATAGAAACAGAACTAGCAATAGCCGTTGACGTAATGATGGCGTGAGCAGAGACTGCAAAGAGAATTAAAATTTTGATGATCAAAGTAAGGAAGCTGTTTCCCTTTTATTCGTCGCGGTGTTTTCTAAAAGAAATGGAAAACATGCTCTCCGTGTCTCTATCGAGTTATGTGGGAGGCGCGGTGGCTTCATGGTTAGCGCGCTCGACTCCGGAGCGAGGGGTCCGGGTTCGAGCCCTGTCCGGGGACATTGTGTTGTGTTCTTGGGCAAGATACTTTACTCTCACGGTCCCTCTCTCCACCCAGGTGTATAAATGAGTACCGGCGAATTCAATGCTGGGGGGTAACCCTGCAAAATGGACTAGCATCCCATCCAGGGGGAGTAGAAATACTCCCAGTCGCTTTATGCTACAGAAACCGGGATAAGCTCCGGGCTGAAGGGCCACTCTACCTTTACCTACCTACCTATCGAGTTATAGAAACACTCGTGAAAGCTTGGGAGAACTCGAAAAGCTGTGGAAACACTGGCCTATGACTCTTGTTCCCAAATCATTTCTCGATCTCCCAGACTTCCACTCGTGCTTCTATCAAACAATTAGACTATGAGCTTGAGATTTCTAGTCTTTCAAAACTTTTTCTAAATCCTCTTCACAAACACTTCAAAAACGCCAAGAAGTGGCGTCATTTTGTTAACAAGCGTACACTGTTACGCTAGTATCTATCACGGAAGAGATAGCAAGCAGTGTGGCCAATCAGAGAACGGCATTCGTGATAGAACGCTAGAAGATTTACCCTAAAACTCGATAGAAACACGGTATAATTGAACTTATGTATGATTTTCGCAGGGACGAACAAGGAAATGATATCACCGATTTTGCAGTTCTCAAGGACTTCCATGACAAAGTGGAAACTAAAGTTGAAGACTTCCAGGAAGAAAGGAAAGAACAGAAATTGCCAGATATGCCAGGTCGTGTTGGTGTGCAGTTACTGGGATGGAAAAGTAAACGACCCATTGAAAAAGTCATTGAATATTTCAACATGGATTTCGAGTACGCGAAGCGCCCAGAACTGCTGTCGTTTTACGAGCTTTTCGGTGAACGTGGAGAGGATTTTTTTGTCACTGATCAGCGTGGACTTTGGTCTATGTATGAAGATCTCTACAAACCCTTGACCAACCGAATTTTATTGAGTAAAACTGTGACAGAAATCAAGTATTCAGCCACTTCAGTTGAAGTTACTACATCCGATGGCGACAAATTTGGCGCAGAATACGCTCTGTGCACATTCAGTACTGGAGTGCTGGCCAGTGACATAGTGACTTTTACCCCACCCCTCCCCCAATGGAAAAAGGAAGTGATCTTTAAAAACCCGATGACGGTGTACACGAAAATTTTCCTGAAATTTCCAAGCAAGTTCTGGGACGATCACGAATATATCTTGTACGCCTCTAAAGAGCGCGGTCGTTTTCCTGTGTTCCAAGACTTGGAAAGACCAGGCATTTTACCAAATGGAAACAACGTTTTATTGATAACTGTGACGGAAGACGAAGGAAAAAGGATTGAACAACAAGCAGACAGTGAAACGAAGACAGAGATCATGAAAATGCTGAGAACGATTTACGGACAGGGCATTCCTGATGCAACAGGTAAGGATAAATAGCACACCGGTAATAACAAGAATCACTTTTATATGCTCGCTCTTGAGAGTAGCTACCCTTTAAGGAGCAAAATTTAATTAAAATGGAGCAAGGAACAACAGGGGCGCAGTAGTTAGTTCCTGCTATATGTAATAGAGGTATACTCTCCTGAGTATAGAATTACAGTAACTTGGTCTAACCAGGAGCTCCCCTTTTAGGCTTGGCTAGATCTTTATGTGATCTACGACAAAAATATATCATCCAACACGAAGTGTCTCGGTGTAATCTCTGAGACAAATTAATTTCAGTGGAAAAGTCTTCATCTAACGACTTACAACTCTTCCATCTCCTGTATCTACGCCTGGTATTCTTCTTCTCACCTTTGACCACGAGTTCAAATCAGGTATCCTCTCCGAAGTAGAATTTACGTCTAACCAAGAGCTCCCCTTTTAGGCTTGGCTAGATCTTTATGTGATCTACGAGGGAAATTTATCATCGAACACGATATGTGTCTCTGTCAAATTTAATTTCGGTGGCAGTCTTCATCTAACGACTTAACACTCTCGTTAGGTGTTTGTGTTGTTCTTGATTGAGCGGTTTTTACTTGAGTGTCGAACGTTATGTGCCATTACTTCTGTTTTGCATTGCTATTCTAAGCGATTGCGTTGGAAAACTCGAGCCACTTTGTCATCCAATGAAAAGTGGAACCAAAATCAATCGTGACTGGCTGGCACAAGTTTTCCTTCCCTTTGCGTGAGCTGCATGAATTTGCTTGCAGATGTAAGCTATTCAGTTTGTTTTCTGCCTCCTTTGTTATTGAATAGAGTGATTACTTTGATTTATGTCTCAGGATGCTCAAATACTGAAGAATCCCGCTATCCAACATTTCGCATAAATAGGCCACGTTCGATATATTAATATTCTAAAATGGCTCTGAGACTTTCAGGACAAACTTCTATATTTGGTGTTGTTTTCTTTGATTCCAAGTCTCTTTTGGAAATTGAGAGACAAAGAAACTTGAAAAATTTTAATATTGACCCGAAAGCCTCGGAGCAATATTGATATGTTGGATCAATATCGGTATCTGGGCAACTGCGCACCTACCCCTCCCCTCCATCCCTACATGTTATAATAAGTTAATAAGTTAGTGTAACTGTTGGGTTAGGGGAGGGGTAGGTGCGCAGTTGCCCAGATACTGATATTGATCCGATATATCCAACATGGCCAATTGCTCATATCTCTTGACATGTTTTGTGTATTTCGTCTCTTTAGCAATTTACTATAACCGCTGGTCACAGGATCCGTTAACCCAAGGCGCATATTCAGAACCTGTCGTGGGCTTTACTTCGGAGGATTTTACAAAGCTCGGACAGAACCTGGGGCGACTTTACTTTGGTGGCGAAGCGACGAGCGAAGATTGGTATGGCTACATGCAAGGAGCCTACTTGACTGGAGAAGAGAAAGGGAAACTGATCGCTTGCCAAATTCTCCCAGGTGACAGTGAATGTAAAGCTCTGGAGAAGAAAAAGCCGAAGAGTGAAGCAGCTGTCTTAGTGAAGTCTGCTCCTGGAGTTTTGTTACTTTTTATCTTGTGTGCATGTTCGTTGATATAAACTGATTGTATTTTACCAGAAGACTGTTCTGGTAAATCTTTGAAGTAGTCAGGTGATTTTGAAACTTTGATTTCTATAGATAACTTTCTAGTGGGGGAAATATGCATGCATTCCGCTGATGTTCACTGATTCTGTAAATCAGTACTTTAGCAACATTGGCGACAACCTGGCGAGTGTTATACCCACCGTAAATTTGGCCATTTTTCACTCATTTCTTGGTATCAAAGATTATCCTCCTGTCATTCTAAAACCCACTAATATTCGTGAATTGAAAAACATTTGTAGCTTGTTTTTGCTGAGAAAGGCCTCTCGTTATGACAATATTTCTCTGCGTGTCATAAAGCATTCATTTCACCTGATTTCTGCACCTCTGGCAAACGTTATAAATCGTTCTTTATTAAAAGGTGTCTTAACAGATAACTAAAAATTGGTAAGTAATTCTCGGGCTCTCTGTTAGAAAGCACTGTTAGAAAGCAGCGTTGTATTTTTGTGCCCGCATTTGCCTAAGCCTTTCATGCAACCATTGTATGGTTTATCTCGTTACTGTTTTTCTGGTTTGGTATTTGTTATGAAGTGTGAACGCCCTTTTCTAGGGAAGGGAGGTAGTGCCATATATTTTTGCCTATTATATTTCAATACATGTATTAAAGTAGACATTATTTCCAATATGTCCTTTTGAGTATTGTCTTGATTAAATTTTGATTTGTGGGCCGGTTAAGTGGCTGTAGGTGGGTGCGTCATTTGCTAAATAGGCTATCTTCCTACGTTTTCTTTTTTCTTGGTTAACAAAATGTTCCCAGCTGAGATGGCTTTTTAACTTGAAAAATATTTATTTTCCAAGTTGTAGTAGTGGGACGATGTCACTCCATTACTCCTTCACTCCACTTCTCGTTAGACATTTGGAAACCCGGGAGGAGCTCCCATATGAAAAGGCAAGGAATGCTCATCGGAAAATTTGAATTTAACTCCTACGGGAGACTTATGTGGACGTTGCCTGAGCTTCATTATACCCCTTAAAGATACCACTTAAAACGGAATAGGTTCGATTACCAGCTATTGTTCAAGAGAGGATCCTGTGGGCACTTGTAGACCCGACTCGCGTAATCGAGAGATCGACAGAAATCAAGCCTGAAAACAGAAATTATATTAGAGCGTTTCTTCGAGTGCACCCTAAATGATGCTAAAAATGGTGATGTTTCGTCGTCAACACCCTAAGTGAGACCAGAATCCTTGATTTGTAGCCGAAACGACGAGCATTTCTTAACCTAAATGCATATAGGAGTTCCCTCCCCGGGATTTGAACATCTGCCGATAAGGCCGTTTCACGGTCGGTTGGACCGTGTCAAGTTAGTCATTGTAACGCCACAATTCTTTAACAAAATACGGCGTTAAAACTTTTTAATCTGGAACTACGAGATATACAGTTCATCAACTCAACTGAGTACATGGTTATTGCACCATACGTCACGTGACTTATAGTAGTTACTAAGGGGGATACCCGTGGGCAATCGCCTAACGCTACACTACTCCCCCGTTTAATTGCCTCGCCTGTAAGTTAGTGTCAATCAGTTCTTAAACATTACATGTTAAAATCACTGGACAATCAGATTAACTGCAGCCATCCAAGTTCCGTACCGACTTGGTGGCTTTCGTTGCCTTGACGGTCTCCCACGAACACTGGAATCTGTTTGAGGTACGACCTATGCAGTTAATTCCACTGTTTCACTGCTGACATCCTCTGGCCGTTACGGCAATCCGCACTAGAAGTCGTCAATTTCGCGCGAGGTTCAGGTTCCCTCGCATCATCAGGCTGGTCACTGTTATCTGCCCCAAAACAATCCCCATTCTGAGGTGTAGGAGTAACATCATTCTCTTCTCCCACCGTCGATTCTGCTTCGACAAGCTCAACTCCCTCTCTCTCATTAATCGGGGCTGACTGTTTTTCTTCGACTAACACTGGAGAATCTACATCTGATGCCTCACCCTGCTTCTCTTTCGGTTTCGATAACTGCGTTTGCCTTTTGGGAATCCATCTCTCCAGTGGGGGTCCAAGGTAAGGCTTTAATCAGTCGGAATGAACGACCTTCGGCTTGGCCTTTCTGCCCTTCTGGATTCGGTACACTACATCAGACAGCCCTGATATTACCAGATAAGGTCGCTCCAAAGGGCAGTCTAGTTTAGCATTTCTACTTTTCTTTCTCCGAATATTGTTCACCTAAACAGAATCACCAGCAGTAAATGGTCTACCAGCAAGCCCTTTATCATAGTTCCGCTTCTGGTGTATGGTTGCCTTGTTCAAATGGTGTCTAGCCAAATCATGCGCACTGGCCAATCTCTTTTGAACAGCTTGGGCATAGTCCGTCTTGAGTGATGGTGCATCAAGAGGTGCCTCAGTTATGGCATCTAAAGGAGCTTTCAGGTCTCTACCCAGCATGATGGCAGGATTAAGAGATTAGGCGTAACCGCTGTTGACTCATGAACAGCACCCCGATAGGCTAGGTAGTTCTTCTTTGAATTCTGACCTAAGTACTCAATATTTTATCGCAGAAATGCTCTACATTGAATAAATTCTCGCACGAACGATTTTATATATAAAAGCTACCTGTAGTTAATAGAAGTATCTTTTAGGAAAATACACAATGTAGCGTATTTCCCGAAAGTGCCCGCTCATACAGGTTTAACCATACTCGATTGCCGAAAAAGAAAAAGAAGGCAATGAAAGTCACAAAATTGACGAGCTGTATGGATTTTCGAATGATTTAAGCCGTGATTAAATGTTTTGAAAGATCAACAGTCGAGAGAATTGACGAGAATTCGAACGACGTGTCCTGCTGTTTAAACGGTTATACCATAACGTAAATAAATACACATAAATACGGCCATGGCGAATTGAGGAACAAAAAGTTGATAAAGAGAAGGAACGACATTACACAAGGATGGCAGTTCTGCAGTCCTTAATATCGCCTTGGAAAAGAAAGGGGAAAAAAGGAAAAAAAGTTATTACAACACGGGGTATTCGTGTTTGGTCACCTATCCAAGTACTACCCGCGTTAAAAGGGCTTAACTTAGTTAAGCGGACGAAACTAGTTGCTGTCCTTGTGGTATAGTGACTCTAGAGGCTCTCCCAGGGGCGTTTAAGTTCCCATGATCCCTTAATTATTTTGGATTTTGTCCCTTGTTCGCCATTAATAAAACCCGTTGTTCCCAAAAATGTTTTAGGTCATGTTCCCTTGAGCCCGAAAAAATGTTGCGCTGTTCCATTGATCCCCAAAATTGTTTATCGTTGTTCCCCATACTTGTTTCCTTGTTTTACTTTTCTATTCATAGTAGAAAAAATCGATTTCGAACCGCCTCCATCTTCTCTATGGAATGCGCTCGTGCTGTACTTCAACGACTGCCGTTTCTGTCATCTCAACTGACTAAGCTGCCTCTGCAACGGTGACGACTTCATTGGTATGGTGAAGCACATCAAGGAGAAGGATAAGATCATCTTCTTCAAGCTCTAAGGTATCTTTACTGTAGTTAGAGCAGGTTAGAGCACGAACAATGTTGCTCACATCGACATATCTCTCTGCATCTTCCGTGAACAGCACTGGATTGAAAGGATCTTGAAAGTAAGCAAATGGTGTAAAACACTGCCTCTTCAACCGTTCCTTGATTGCCCTGCTGAATCTGTAATTGAATTCAAGCTGTAGGGACATGTCAGTGGCACTTCTTCTCACTTCTGAAAATATGCTTTCGACGACAAGCGTTAGAAGGCTTTTGATACTAAATTTGGTGGTAAGGCTTGGATTAAAACGGTCCAGCAGGTCCTTGATGTCATACAGATACTTCAGGCTCCTTCTTTCATCTTCCATAGCAACGGATGAATCAGTTCTCTGAGGGCCTTGTGTCACTGCTGTTGTACCAATGAGGCTCACACTTTTTGTCAAAGGAGTAAACTTGCTCTAGTCCGGCTCTCGATAGCCTGGGAGATCTCTACTATGACCAAGGTGCTAGTCTTTAAGTGAAGTCCAAACGTCTCTCCAAACAGATGCAGATGCTTCAAATAGTCTTCCAAGCGAGTGAAACTGCTTGTCATGCGGAGGGTACCTGTTGAGGTGTCGACAGTAAACAGAGTGCCAAGATCAAAGAAGCCTGCATGTTGGCTGGGAAAACTGGGCTTTATTTCCATCTCTTGTGCCGTGGGCTTTTTATACCCACTGTACATGTGGTATATTGACCAGTAACTGGTACAATTGTGATAGTTTCTCGACCTGTGTCAGGTCTACTTTACGAATTTTGAATTATGATATGCCACATGGTTGAAACAAAATAATATCGCCTGACACTCAAGAACGTAAGAGCCTGATTTTATATTTTATGGGCTCGGAAAGTTAAAACAATATATTATTAGATCGCTGTTCCTTGCTCCCAACAATCTAATCGAGAGTTTCCTTGTTCCCTGAAATTGATTTGAAAATATCCCCTGTTCCCTAAAAATAAATGTTTCAGTTCCCTTGTTGCCTAAAACTCCTGGGAGGGTCTCAGTCTATGCTGAACGCATTTTAGTTTAATTTTTAAGATAAGAAAAGGTATCAAAAAGAGAAAAACGTCTCTGATACTGCATGGCTGGGAAAGTAGAGAACAACAATTAGAGGAATATGAAAATGAACACTATTACTTACTTTGGAGATCGGACAAGCGGCACTTTCCTTATAATTGCCTCGGTCTCTCGGACGAAGATAACTCGGCGTCACGGACCGATAACTTTGTGAATGTGAATGTTTTCAACAGCCGGTGTTAGATCTCCTCGTGTACTCTCTTAATGTTGCGTTTTGCACTATTTCTTAACAATACCGGTGGACTTTAACTTAACCTTCGGATTTAACCTTAAGTCGGTGGCATCAAAATTGTGACTGTTTAGAAACGATTAATTTTCCAAGTTGAGTGGCTCATAGCCACTTTGATTTTTAAAAAAACCAGCCCCAAATACTAGGGTGAAGTCACTACCAAAGCATATTAGCAGATGAACTATTAATTTTATGGGGTTGTTGAAGTGATTTTCATGAATCCGTGAAGTATACTTTAGCATGTTTTACCCTCCATTTTTTCAGTTCTCATTCGGAGTTACAGGGTTAGAATACTTAACTTCATAGACTTTGGTTTATCGGTTAGAATGATTTCATTAAACCTGGAGAGTACTGATTAAATGTTAGTGTTTAGAGTGATTTTCATTTGCTTAGAAAGAATAGAGTAACTAATAATTAGTGGTGTACTGTGAATGCAAATGCAAATGAAAATCTCTCGAATATATGCAACGAAACAAAAGGTGACAAAGCATTTAGCATCTAATGACTTTTATGTGATTTATCAATAATGCCCAGACTTATTGAAATCACTTTAATCAAATCACCATTTTCATTTGCCCTTGCATGAAAAATGATTATTTAGCTTGTAGCAGTTGATAATGAACAAAATAATCTGAGTCTACTAATTACTGGACTCAGTGTTATTTGCATATGAAAATTATCGAAGTGTTTTTATTCTGTATTGTGTAAGCAGTAAGGAAAAAGACAAACTGTAAGATAATAGTTTTAAAATACTTTTTCATATGACCATATATCTACTGATGACAATGATAATATTTCAAAGGCGTAATACTAGAAATTTTCATTCAACAAGAACAATAATTAAAATGTATTTTTAAGGAATTACCTACCCAGATGGTTCCACTCTTGCAAGGAAACATTAGTTTGCTGCAAGAAAACAATCATAAATATCGATTACCTAGATGTTTGATCATTTTAAGCGATGACGTATATATGACGGAAGGGAAGTCTATACACTATACTGTCCTTATCATAAAACAGGTCCGCACCAGGAGCTAATCCACTCTGCGTACTTGTGTGCGCCCAGCGTCATTTTTCTTTTTTTGAATTTAAGTGTTTTCAGTTTCTCAGAGCGTCTGACAATCCCTAACAATTAGTAGTAGTGGTAGTGGTTGTAGTAGTGGTAGTGGTAGTGGTAGTGGTAGTGGTAGTGGTAGTGGTAGTGGTAGTGGTAGTGGTAGTGGTAGTGGTAGTGGTAGTGGTAGTGGTAGTGGTAGTGGCAGTGGTAGTGGTAGTGGTTGTAGTAGTGGTAGTGGTAGTAGTAGTGGTAGTGGTAGTGGTAGTGGTAGTGGTAGTGGTAGTGGTAGTGGCAGTGGTAGTGGTAGTGGTAGTGGCAGTGGTAGTGGTAGTGGTAGTGGTAGTGGTAGTGGTAGTGGTAGTGGTAGTGGTAGTGGTAGTGGTAGTGGCAGTGGCAGTGGCAGTGGCAGTGGTAGTGGTAGTGGTAGTGGTAGTGGTAGTGGTAGTGGTAGTGGTAGTGGTAGTGGTAGTGGTAGTGGTAGTGGTAGTGGTAGTGGTAGTGGTAGTGGTAGTGGTAGTAATAGTGGTAGTGGTAGTGGTAGTGGTAGTAGTAGTAGTAGTAGTAGTAGTAGTAGCAGCAGCCTGGGTCGAATTTTTAAATAGTAATACAAGTACATTAGTAGAATTACTCTTTTCGCTGCCAGTGATAGGGCAACCTGTGCCGAATATTCCGGCCAATACATTTTACCTTGCGAAAGCGTACTAGCCCCTGTGCAACCTGCACCAAACACAAGCCCAGTCGAGTCTTGATGTAGTCGAGTCTTGATATATATTGGCTTGTGTGAGAGAAGTAACTCCCGACATGGACACCGAAGGAATGACGAAAGAAAGCTATCAATAAGCAATACAACTGTAATCGACGATTTCAAAACCTACACGAAATTAGGAAACCGTTCTTTCGATAAACGGTTTGATTCTATTATCCGTTAAACGTGAATTTAAGAAATTGTTCTTCTTGATTCGTGACCTGAAGGTTTTGCGTGACCCGTGAAGCAACTGAATTATCAACCGATAAAGAGTGTGTTCACATGACGCCACGGGGGCCATGTTGGAGGAGTAAACAAAGAAACGGCGGCCATGTTGGAGGAGTGAAATACTCTTTTGGGAATTGAACTCTTTTTATGCACATTCCTCCTTTTGTTTCATTATGCAAATATGGCTTCTGGTCACATGAGCGAACACACTCTATACGTGATTTTGAGACGAGAGTCTGTCAAATGGTTAAAGTCGTCTAGCGAGAGTGACTTAGGTATATGATTTGCAATATGGAACCTTGACTTAGCCTTTCGCGATTTTGCTTTCTTCAAGCACTCTCTCTAGTGATTCGGGAAAATGACATCTTTATATCCGTGATCCTCCATTTTTCCCGTTCGTGAACAGTACCAGAGACTCCCCTGTACCGCCCTAATAAGTGAAAACAGACATACAATAAAGTATAAGTTAAACTACAAAAGGATACGAAGATGGAGTTAAACATAAGATTACCGAAATTTATTTCTTAAGTTCCGCTGTGGTTTACGCCTGAAGAGGGTCATGTATTTTGAAACCAGTAAATACAGCTCATGGGTATTCAAGCGCAAAGCTGATGGTCCTGATGTATTTGGATGTCTCATAAAGTTTGAAACAGTATTTGTAAGCAATAACTAAGGTTTTTTTAATGTTCCGAAAACTATTTTCCTCACCAGAGTTTGATAATGTAACTCTTAGAATTTTAGAAAAGGAATGTCTATTTGACGGCAGGTCTATCTTTGGTCTATATAGTTTGTAACTATATCTTTACTGTTTATTCCATGTATTCCGTTAACAAATCTTAGAATTCGAACCAATTATCGATAAATTAACATTACCTAAGTATGGAGAAAGGTTCCTCAAATGACATAAATACACTAAGTCGATGTTTTTATGTTATGCATTATTATCATGGTCTATAGACTCTATAGTCCTCAGGGCTGTGTTTTAATTAGCTTTGCCTTGTTCCCCGCAATGTTTTGTAAGCGAGAGCCGCGCTCCTGGAAAAGTAAGAGTGACTGAATGTCAATTTAATCCTTGACAACTGGTTTCTGTTAAATTGCGGCTTCCTTTAAGACTTCTAATTGCCAACGATCGATAAAGCAACTACAGACTATTTTAGTTGACGTCATCTGCTCCTCGCGTCAAGCGGCGCCAGCATCTGTAGCGTCCACACATTCCATTGCTCTCAGTCTCACTGTGAACTACTAATTAACAATATTGCCGCTGGGGTCCTACTGTCTCTGTTTCTCTAACATTGGATGTCAATGCAGGTTTGTTTTTTCAGTATTTTAAAATGTAAAGTGTTAATGCTGATAGAGTTTAAGTTTGGCGTTTATGTGCTTCAAAGCCTTTGCAGCTGGAAATATTTGGAAACGTGTTTGTTACCTCGGGGTTTTTCGTTTTTGCAAATATTGACATAATGGTCATAATGGCAACACCAGTTGTCCATTGCTCTAAACATAACAAAACGTTTCTACGGAGACAATAGGGAACTTAAGCATCGACAACGAAATGCACGACGACGACGTTCGTAACCCAAGAAGGATTCAGTCGAGGGTTTCGTTCTTGGCGGGAAAAAGGAAAGTTAAGCAGTGTGATGTTTTGAGGAGAGGACGAGTTTTGATTCTCCGACTAGTTGCTCTCGCTATGGCTTTCAAAAACGTCCAAAACTGCTTCTAATTAATCACAGCGATGGCTTTATCGATGATGATGAATTTGTTGTTCTGTACGACCTCGAATTTCCGTATGATTCGTACGCGCCTTTTGACCTGGAAGAGTTCGATGCGTCCGAGCGTTTTGCAGAGTTTCGCTTTGGAAAACGAGATATACGAATTCTGAAAGAAGTTTTGCAAATCCCTGACATGATTACCTGCAGTCAGCGCTCTTTTTGTGATGGATTAGACGGTCTCTCTATGCTGTTAAAGCGACTTTCATTCCTATGCAAATATGGAGACAAGATCCATAGGTTCGCTAAACTGGTTCTTCCTCGCCGGCCATGGTTTCGGATCCTTCTGAAAGAGAAGTAATTTTAGTTTGTTGATATTCGCTAAACTTTTAAACTTTTGACTTCCGATGGTCCGCACATAATGCAAAAAAACAATCATTAAAACAGATGGTGGAGATGGATGTTTATCAGCATGTAAAAGTTTAGTTATTTACTTACGTTTTCACCAGAACGAAATTCTGCTGAGATTCAGTCGTCGACGAAGGCTGGACGACGTTTTGACAATATCGCACATGCGCAGAACCCTCGCGCGGGAAAATTTTACTTTCGCCCGTCGTCGTCGTGCCATTTCGTTGTCGATGCTTAAGTTCCCTACTGAAATTGCAGCAATTAAGCCCGTGATCGATCACTTTTGAGTTGGGCTCCAAACCGTCCGATCTGTTCTGAGACTGATATATTCTTTAGCGTGAAGATAAATGGAAAGCAACCGATATCTCCTGATCTGTATTCTAGGGGCTTTTATAGTTGTTGATGAAGATCCGAGAAAGTGTACATGAAGACAGATCAGTTCACACTGAAAGTGGTGTCATTTGTTAGTATAAATAAGTTCTTCCATGCCAGCAGTCATTAACTTTCATGTTTGTTAATTGGCATCGAAATCAGGGTGACCAAAACCGCTGAACAGAGAAGAAGTTATTTCTCAAAATTCGTTTCCTTTCTCATCATGAAGTGACCCTGATGGCATGATTTTATCTTAACAATTTTCTTCATGTTCCTATCATGCGACACAGGAGTAATCTATTTCCTATGTATGGGCGGAAACTACACCAAAACAACAAAAGTCGAAGGTTTAACATGATTATGATCTAATAAGTTTTAGTTTTATTCATACTGTGTTA
>JAHPZR010019106.1:0-12795 GCA_019787425.1 Platygyra sinensis | reverse complement strand
GTATTAAGTAACACATTATGAATAAAAACTAAAAATTATTAGATCATAATCATGTTAAACCTTCGACTGTTGTTGTTTTGGTGTAGTTTCCGCCCATACATAGGAAATAGATTACTCCTGTGTCGCATGATAGGAACATGAAGAAAATTGTTAAGTAAAAATCATGCCATCAGGGTCACTTCATGATGAAAAAGGAAACGAATTTTGAGAAACAGCTTCTTCTCTGTTCAGCGGTTTTGGTCACCCTGATTTCGATGCCAATTAACAAACATGAAAGTTAATGACTGCTGGCATGGAAGAACTTATTTATACTAACAAATGACACCACTTTCAGTGTGAACTGGTCTGTCTTCATGTACACTTTCTCGGATCTTCATCAACAACTATAAAAGCCCCTAGAATACAGATCAGGAGCTATCGGTTGCTTTCCATTTATCTTCACGCTAAAGAATATATGAGTCTCAGAACAGATCGGACGGTTTGGTGCCCAACTCAAAAGTGATCGATCACGGGCTTAATTGCTGCAATTTCATTCTCTCCGTAGAAACGTTTTGTTACGTTTAGAGCAATGGACAACTCGTGTTGCCATTATGACCATTATGTCAATATTTGCAAAAACAAAAAACCCCGAGGTAACAAACACGTTTCCAAATATTTCCAGCTGCAAAGGCTTTGAAGCACAGAAACGCCAAACTTAAACTCTATCAGCATTAACACTTTACATTTTAAAATACTGAAAAAACAAACCTGTATTCACATCCAATGTTAGAGAAACAGAGACAGTAGGACCCCAGCGGCAATATTGTTAATTAGAAGTTCACAGTGAGACTGAGAGCAATGGAATGTGTGGACGTTACAGATGCTGGCGCCGCTTGACGCGAGGAGCAGATGACGTCAACTAAAAATAGTCTGTAGTTGCTTTATCGATCGTTGGCAATTACAAGTCTCAAATGAAGCCGCAATTTAACACAAACCAGTTGTCAAGGATTAAATTGACATTTAGTCACTCTCTTACTTTTCCAGGAGGGCGGCTCTCGCTTACAAAACATTGCGGGGAACAAGGCAAAGCTAATTAAAACACAGCCCTGAGGACTATAGAGTCTATAGACCATGATAATAATGCATAACATAAAAACATCGACTTAGTGTATTTATGTCATTTGGGGAACCTTTCTCCATACTTAGGTAATGTTGTTTATCGATAATTGGTTCGAATTCTAAGATTTGTTAACGGAATACATGGAATAAACAGTAAAGATATAGTTACAAACTCCTCCAGAAATAGAAAGATAGACCTGCCGTCAAATAGACATTCCTTTTCTAAAATTCTAAGAGTTACATTATCAAACTCTGGTGAGGAAAATAGTTTTCGGAACATTAAAAAAACCTTAGTTATTGCTTACAAATACTGTTTCAAACTTTATGAGACATCCAAATACATCAGGGCAATCAGCTTTGCGCTTGAATACCCATGAGCTGTATTTACTGGTTTCAAAATACATGACCCTCTTCAGGCGTAAACCACAGCGGAACTTAAGAAATACATTTCGGTAATCTTATGTTTAACTCCATCTTCGTATCCTTTCGTAGTTTAACTTATACTTTATTGTATGTCTGTTTTCACTTATTAGGGCGGTACAGGGGAGTCTCTGGCACTGTTCGCGAACGGGAAAAATGGAGGATCACGGATATAAAGATGTCATTTTCCCGAATCACTAGAGGGAGTGCTTGAAGAAAGCAAAATCGCGAAAGACTAAGTCAAGGTTCTATATTGCAAATCATATACCTAAGTCACTCTCGCTAGACGACTTTAACCATTTGAAAGACTCTCGTCTCAAAATCACGTATAGAGTGTGTTCGCTCATGTGACCAGAAGCCATATTTGCATAATGAAACAAAAGGAGGAATGTGCATAAAAATAGAGGGTCATGAAAATGCTGAGAACGATTTACGGACAAGGCATTCCTGATGCAACAGGTAAGGATAAATAGCTCACCGGCAACTAAATTAGCATCGAATAACAAGAATCACTTTCATTTCCTCGGTGTTGAGAGTAGCTACTCTGTAATTAAGGAGCAAAATATAATTAAATGGAGCAAGGAACAACAGGAGCGCAGTAATAAGTTCTTGCTATATGTAAGGGTGTCATTTACTCGGTTTGTGACATGGAAAAACTGAACGTTTTAATTGAAACAACTCCTAATTTATACAAATGTGCGGTGGTTGTGCTGTATGCTAATTACGTAGTTGTGCGTGCGATGTGATGGATGTTGGTGCGAAGGTGGGACATATTTACATTGTATAACAGGAGAAGTATACCCTCCTAAGTAGAATTGAAGTATAACTTGGTCAGTCTAACCAGGTCAGTCTAACTCCCCTTTTAGGCTTGGCTAGATCTTTATGTGATCTACGACGGAAATATATCATCCAACACGATATGTGTCTCGTTGAAATCTCTGACAAATTAATTTTAGTGGTAACGTCTTCATCTAACGACTTACAACTCTTGTTAAGTGTTTGTGTTGTTCTTCATAGGGCGGTTTTCACTTGAGTGTCGAAAGTAATGTGCCATTATTGCATTGCTACGCTAAGCAATTGGGTTAGAAAACTCGCGCCACTTTGTTATCTAATGAAAAGTGGAACCAAAACCAATCGTGACTGTCTTGCACAAGTTTTCCTTCCCTTCGCGTGAGCTGCATGTATTTACTTGGAGATTTGTGTTATTCAGCTTGTTATCTGCCTCCTTTGTTATTGACTATAGTGATTACTTTGATTTTGGTCTTGGGATACTCAAATAAAAATCCCGCTATCCAGCAATGAATAGGCTATGTTCAATATGTCAAAATTCTAATATGGCTCTGAGGCTTTCAGGACAAACTTCTATATTTGGTGTAGTTTTCTATGTTTCCCAGTCTTTTTTGGGAATTGAGAGACCAAAGAAGCTTGAAAAATTTCAATTTTGACCCGAAAGCCTTAGAGCCATGTTAGATTATTGATATATCGAACATGGCCTATTGCTCATATCTCTGCACGTTTTGTGCATTTCGTCTCTTTAGCCATTTATTATTACCGCTGGTCACAGGACCCGTTTACCCAAGGCTCATTTTCAGAACCTGTCGTGGGCTTTACTTCCGAGGATTTTAACAAGCTCGGACAGAACCTGGGACGACTCTACTTTGGTGGCGAAGCAACGAGCTCGGAGTGGTATGGTTACATGCAGGGAGCCTACTTGACTGGAGAAGAGAAAGAAAAACTGATCGTTTGCCAAATTCTCCCAAGTGACAGTGAATGTAAAGCTGCAGAGAAGGAAAAGCCGAAAAATGAAGCAACGTTTGCGGCGAGATCTGCAACTGGAGTTTTGGTGTTTTCTATTTTTTGTTCATTTTTGTGGATGTAAACTGTAGTTAAACAAAAGACTTCGTTTAAGAAGCTTTTCCTTGTGACAACCCATATTACTCGTTAGCCGTTAGCCGTTGCATTGCTTGCCCTTTTTCGTTTGATATCAAGAATTAAGTGTCATGTGTTATAGTATGCTAGTATCGACCATCGAGCTTCAAGTCCTTTTTAACAACAACAACAACAATTTTGGTTGTCTTTGTTTCGATCACATCAGTGGAACGTAAGGCTTTCGTAATGGTGTGTTGCTATTTCTGCTGCAGTTTAGGTCTAGGCTGACTCTTAAGAGTTTAACCCCTTCGGTGCAAAAGGGGTTTCCCTTTGACGAGTAAAATCGTCTGGTGTTAGACAGAGTAAAATCTATAAGTACGTCCTTGGCACTGAAAGGGTTAAGGGAGATTATTTTTTAAGGGAGATAGTTTTTTAACCCCTTCGGTGCCAAGGGGTTTCCCTTTGACGAGTAAAATCGTCTGGCGTTAGACAGAGTAAAATCTATAAGTACGTCCTTGGCACTGAAAGGGTTAAGGGAGATAGTTTTTTAAAACCCCTTCGGTGCCAAGGGGTTTCCCTTTGACGAGTAAAATCGTCTGGCGTTAGACAGAGTAAAATCTATAAGTACGTCCTTGGCACTGAAAGGGTTAAGGGAGATAGTTTTTTAAAACCCCTTCGGTGCCAAGGGGTTTCCCTTTGACGAGTAAAATCGTCTGGCGTTAGACAGAGTAAAATCTATAAGTACGTCCTTGGCACTGAAAGGGTTAAGGGAGATAGTTTTTTAACCCCTTCGGTGCCAAGGGGTTTCCCTTTGACGAGTAAAATCGTCTGGCGTTAGACAGAGTAAAATCTATAAGTACGTCCTTGGCACTGAAAGGGTTAAGAGGGAATGTTTTCGGGCGGGAAACCATTCTAAGTTCTGAGTTCAAATCCACCGTCACACTTTGTAAATGGCCAGCTGGTCTGCCTCTTGCCCAGTGGGGATTCTTAACAATGTTACGTTTATTTGTTTACGTTTGTTTCCTTTGTTCAGTGGCATGCCTGTAAACTAGCTAAGCTTGGTGCATGTCCACCATAAATAACATTTACATTACATTACATTGGCCGTTTTCACAATAGAGGACGGACAAATCGTCTGGACGGACAAATCGTCTGGACAGACAAATCGTCTGGCATTTGACGTCTGATGTGAATTCGAGAAGGCCATATGCCGAAAAGTTGTCCGTCTTAAATTCGTACTACCAGAAGAATATGAGTACAAATCAGTCCATTTGAGCGCAAAGAGAACTGGCACTAGGTTCAAGTTGTGTTGTAAAAGCAAAATGGCCGCCACGCTGCACATGTATAGCAACCGTTTCTCCGGAAGAAAACGTGGTTTGAGCTTTTTTTAACGCCATCGTTTCCAGTACAAGGGCCCAGGGCTTATCTCGCTCTTTATTTGACGCAAGTACATGTGCGAATGTCGTTAGTTCTTCTTCTGACCACGTTTTGTTTTTTTTTCGAACACCTCTTGCATTATTAGCCCCGTGAGAGCAGATTAGCGTGGCACCCCATTCTCTTTGCCAGAAAGCTTCATTCCTTTGCGTCGAATGTGTTTCTTGAAGGAAGATAACATCGGGTTCTTGTTTTCTGAGCCAAGTAAATATTGTTCGTCGTTTACGATAGTTGCTTATGCCTCTCGTATTTAAAGATATAAATTTACCTGTCACCATTTGAGATTGGACATGCAAAGAAGTCTAAATTTGGTAGAAGATGGATCCTTGTATTCTCGGTATTTAATGTATACAATCACAATAATCGAACGCTTTAAATAAAGTATACTAATACAAGAAGTTTTTACGATGAGAAAATACATGATTTATGAAGAATTGCTGTTAAAACTATAGCCTGCATAAACAAATTCTTTAAAATCAAGTTTTGCACAAAATTCGCTCTTGTGCACCGCTGCACAAGCAATCTCAGCAGACATGAAGACATCGCGCGGGTGTCTTTAGCGCTAAACTTCGCAAAAACCGGCCAAAAAATTCATCTTTTCACTGTCACTTCTCAAAGCTACAGATATTAAGGAGTTTAGGCTAAGCAATGAAAGTTTCTCTTCCGTCGATGAAGAGTTTTCCTTCAGTAAAGCGTACTTTTTTGCCTTCATCATAGGCTTGCTTCATAATTGGAAGCGCTTTCTTGCGGGCGTTAAAACCACTCGGTATAAAGTCCTCAACAAGTCTTACCTCTTGTAGTATTGCCTTTCCATTCGTACTCTTTGCGGCTTGTAATATACTTCTTTTAAAAGGCCTACTGTAGAGCCTTATAATGATAGGTCTTGGCTTATCGTTTCGTTTCTTTCCCATGCGATAGTAGTTATAGAGGGTCATTTTACTCCGCGTTCCGGATTAGGTGGATTAGGTGCCTACGGATTAGGTGGATTAGGTGCCTAGGTAAATCATTAATATTCAAACTGTCTAGGTAAAATGCGTTCCTGCATAATAATTTTTGACTTCCTCCATACTAATGTACTAATTCGGTATAGGTTTACTAATAAGCGTCGCTCGAGTACAATGGAAACAATAAGGTTGCCTAAACTTGCCCGCTAATAGTGAACCCTGATTGGAAAAAATCTCTTATGTGTTAAAATTATAAGCGCGAATTTTTAACGAAAGCGCTATCGTTCTTGTAATCGCTTTGCTGCGAAAGTCTATCTCCGAGACTTTCAGTTTATTCGAAACGTTTATCATGAAGATGGGTTTTTTCCACTAGCGGCCATGTTTTTTAAACTGCTTTGAGCGCGAAAACTTTAAAAGAGAGTATAAAAGCACATAGAAAAATTGTAAGTCATTCAAACTCGACAACAGCTATGCTGTTAGTATAGGAATGACTGCCGTTAAACCTTATCTTTCTATATGTCCAGTGGGCTTAGTTTGGTTCGCAAGGTATTGTGCTAAAATGTTCAACCGCCATCTTTTTTCTTACGGTGGATTGCATAGCCTCTTGTGGGTAAGTGTGAATTTCCTAATGAGATGCAACATACGATCCGTAAACTCTACTCTACGGGCCGCAAGGGCACTTAACGGTCCGTAGGAATCGGACGAACTGAAACTCTACTTTACGGACCGCACTTAATGATCCGTACGAATCGAAAGAACTGAATTTGTCTTTAGCGGATCGTCGCAGCGCGGGTGTATTGAACATCGGTGACATGTACCTCTGTTGAAGCGGGTGAGGACTGGGCATGAAGAAAAGAAGGCTCTGGATACACATGAAATGATTGGCTAGATTCGTGGACTAAGATTTCCACTTGTTCAACAATGGCCGTTTTCACACCAGAGGACGGACAAATCGTCTGGACGGACAAATCGTCTTAGACGAACAAATCGTCTGATGTGAAAACGGGACGAACAAATTTTTCGACGGACAAATCGTCTGATATTTGGCCGTCTGGAAAGACGGTTTTTTGAAGACGATTTGTCCGTCGAGACGAACAAGTCGACGACAGTACGACTTAAATTCACATCAGACGGTCAAATGGTTGATTTTCTCGCCGCGAGGAAATGGGACTAGCAACAGAGCGAGGTTTTATGGGAAGTTTCAACATGGCGGAACTCAAGAAGAAGTCAGCGAAATCGGCGAAAAACAAAGCGAGGTGTTCGAAAAAAAAAACAAAACGTGGTCAGAAGAAGAACTAACGACATTCGCACATGTACTTGCGTCAAATAAAGAGCGAGATAAGCCCTGGGCCCTTGTACTGGAAACGATGGCGTTAAAAAAAGCTCAAACCACGTTTTCTTCCGGAGAAACGGTTGCTATACATGTGCAGCGTGGCGGCCATTTTGCTTTTACAACACAACTTGAACCTAGTGCCAGTTCTCTTTGCGCTCAAATGGACTGATTTGTACTCATATTCTTCTGGTAGTACGAATTTAAGACGGACAACTTTTCGGCATATGGCCTTCTCGAATTCACATCAGACGTCAAATGCCAGACGATTTGTCTGTCCAGACGATTTGTCCGTCCAGACGATTTGTCCGTCCTCTATTGTGAAAACGGCCAATGTAATGTAATGTAAATGTTATTTATGGTGGACATGCACCAAGCTTAGCTAGTTTACAGGCATGCCACTGAACAAAGGAAACAAACGTAAACAAATAAACGTAACATTGTTAAGAATCCCCACTGGGCAAGAGGCAGACCAGCTGGCCATTTACAAAGTGTGACGGTGGATTTGAACTCAGAACTTAGAATGGTTTCCCGCCCGAAAACATTCCCTCTTAACCCTTTCAGTGCCAAGGACGTACTTATAGATTTTACTCTGTCTAACGCCAGACGATTTTACTCGTCAAAGGGAAACCCCTTGGCACCGAAGGGGTTAAAAAACTATCTCCCTTAACCCTTTCAGTGCCAAGGACGTACTTATAGATTTTACTCTGTCTAACGCCAGACGATTTTACTCGTCAAAGGGAAACCCCTTGGCACCGAAGGGGTTTTAAAAAACTATCTCCCTTAACCCTTTCAGTGCCAAGGACGTACTTATAGATTTTACTCTGTCTAACGCCAGACGATTTTACTCGTCAAAGGGAAACCCCTTGGCACCGAAGGGGTTTTAAAAAACTATCTCCCTTAACCCTTTCAGTGCCAAGGACGTACTTATAGATTTTACTCTGTCTAACGCCAGACGATTTTACTCGTCAAAGGGAAACCCCTTGGCACCGAAGGGGTTAAAAAACTATCTCCCTTAAAAAATAATCTCCCTTAACCCTTTCAGTGCCAAGGACGTACTTATAGATTTTACTCTGTCTAACACCAGACGATTTTACTCGTCAAAGGGAAACCCCTTTTGCACCGAAGGGGTTAAACTCTTAAGAGTCAGCCTAGACCTAAACTGCAGCAGAAATAGCAACACACCATTACGAAAGCCTTACGTTCCACTGATGTGATCGAAACAAAGACAACCAAAATTGTTGTTGTTGTTGTTAAAAAGGACTTGAAGCTCGATGGTCGATACTAGCATACTATAACACATGACACTTAATTCTTGATATCAAACGAAAAAGGGCAAGCAATGCAACGGCTAACGGCTAACGAGTAATATGGGTTGTCACAAGGAAAAGCTTCTTAAACGAAGTCTTTTGTTTAACTACAGTTTACATCCACAAAAATGAACAAAAAATAGAAAACACCAAAACTCCAGTTGCAGATCTCGCCGCAAACGTTGCTTCATTTTTCGGCTTTTCCTTCTCTGCAGCTTTACATTCACTGTCACTTGGGAGAATTTGGCAAACGATCAGTTTTTCTTTCTCTTCTCCAGTCAAGTAGGCTCCCTGCATGTAACCATACCACTCCGAGCTCGTTGCTTCGCCACCAAAGTAGAGTCGTCCCAGGTTCTGTCCGAGCTTGTTAAAATCCTCGGAAGTAAAGCCCACGACAGGTTCTGAAAATGAGCCTTGGGTAAACGGGTCCTGTGACCAGCGGTAATAATAAATGGCTAAAGAGACGAAATGCACAAAACGTGCAGAGATATGAGCAATAGGCCATGTTCGATATATCAATAATCTAACATGGCTCTAAGGCTTTCGGGTCAAAATTGAAATTTTTCAAGCTTCTTTGGTCTCTCAATTCCCAAAAAAGACTGGGAAACATAGAAAACTACACCAAATATAGAAGTTTGTCCTGAAAGCCTCAGAGCCATATTAGAATTTTGACATATTGAACATAGCCTATTCATTGCTGGATAGCGGGATTTTTATTTGAGTATCCCAAGACCAAAATCAAAGTAATCACTATAGTCAATAACAAAGGAGGCAGATAACAAGCTGAATAACACAAATCTCCAAGTAAATACATGCAGCTCACGCGAAGGGAAGGAAAACTTGTGCAAGACAGTCACGATTGGTTTTGGTTCCACTTTTCATTAGATAACAAAGTGGCGCGAGTTTTCTAACCCAATTGCTTAGCGTAGCAATGCAATAATGGCACATTACTTTCGACACTCAAGTGAAAACCGCCCTATGAAGAACAACACAAACACTTAACAAGAGTTGTAAGTCGTTAGATGAAGACGTTACCACTAAAATTAATTTGTCAGAGATTTCAACGAGACACATATCGTGTTGGATGATATATTTCCGTCGTAGATCACATAAAGATCTAGCCAAGCCTAAAAGGGGAGTTAGACTGACCTGGTTAGACTGACCAAGTTATACTTCAATTCTACTTAGGAGGGTATACTTCTCCTGTTATACAATGTAAATATGTCCCACCTTCGCACCAACATCCATCACATCGCACGCACAACTACGTAATTAGCATACAGCACAACCACCGCACATTTGTATAAATTAGGAGTTGTTTCAATTAAAACGTTCAGTTTTTCCATGTCACAAACCGAGTAAATGACACCCTTACATATAGCAAGAACTTATTACTGCGCTCCTGTTGTTCCTTGCTCCATTTAATTATATTTTGCTCCTTAATTACAGAGTAGCTACTCTCAACACCGAGGAAATGAAAGTGATTCTTGTTATTCGATGCTAATTTAGTTGCCGGTGAGCTATTTATCCTTACCTGTTGCATCAGGAATGCCTTGTCCGTAAATCGTTCTCAGCATTTTCATGACCTCTGTTTTCGTTTCATTGTATGCTTGTTGTTCAATCCTTCTCCCTTCATCCTCCGTCACAGTGATCAATAAAACGTTGCTTCCATTTGGTAAAATGCCTGGTCTTTCCAAGTCTTGGAACACAGGAAAACGACTGCGCTCTTTAGAGGCGTGCAAGATATATTCGTGATCGTCCCAGAACTTGCTTGGAAATTTCAGGAAAATTTTCGTATATAACGACATCGGGTTTTTAAAGATTGCTTCCTTTTTCCATTGTGGGAGGGGTGGGTTAAAAGTCACTATGTCACTGGCCAGCACTCCAGTACTGAATGTGCACAGAGCATAATCTGCTGAAAACTTGTCGCCATCGGATGTGGTAACTTCAACTGAAGTGGCTGAATACTTGATTTCTGACACAGTTTTACTCAAAAGAATTCGGTTAGTCAAAGGTTTGTAGAGATCTTCATACATAGACCAAAGCCCACGCTGATCGGTGACAAAAAAATCCTCTCTACGTTCAACGAAAAGCTTGTAAAACGACACCAGCTCTGGGCGCTTCCCGTACTCGAAATCAATATTAAAATATTCGATGACTTTTTCAATGGGTCGTTTAGTTTTCCATCCCATTAACTGAACAGCAACACGAGCTGGAATATCTGGCGATTTCTGTTCTTTCCTTTCTTCCTGGTAGTCGTCAACTTTAGTTTCCACTTTGTCATGGAAGTCCTTGAGAACTGCTAAATCGGTGATATCATTGCCTTGCTCGTCCCTGCGAAAATCATACGTAAGTTCAATTATAGAAAAAAAGAACATGTACCATGTTTCTATCGAGTTTTAGTGTAAATCTTCTAACGTTCTATCACAAATGCCGTTATCTGATTGGCTACACTACTCACTATCTCTTTAACAAATAGATTCCATGTTGCCGTGCGTCTGTTCAGCAATAGATCTCAGATGACGTCAAAATGTGGTGAGAACAAAAAAGTGGCACACGAGGCGTAGTCGAGTGTGTCACTGATGTTCTTACCACATTTTGACGTCTTCTGTGATCTATTACTGAACAGACGCACGGCAACATGGAATCCATTTGTTTTATATAATAACGAAACAAATTACTACACATGAAGCTTTTGTTTATTTGAAAAATACTTCAGCATAACGCAAAAGCCGGCCTTTGCCCCGCCTTTAACCAGTTTGGCGAAGACTAAAAAAGCCATTTGACGTAATCTCTTATCTATACAAAATGAGGCAGTTTCATTGGTTACTATGCGTAAAAAAAGAATTGTGATTGGTAGAGAAAAATCACGCCACTGTCAAACCTGAGTCGAGCGTCGCTCCCTCGTGGAATGATAACTTAATTACAGCGAAAGCATAATTGAACCGTGAAATTTAAAAATCTTGAAGAAAATGCTGGAAAAAATTCAAGTCAGTTTTTGTCATCAGAGTAGCCCTGTGAGCCGAAAAGCTTGGACATTGCCTTGAAAATTGCAGGAGATGTGACTTAATAATAACAAAAACACATTACTCCAATTCTTTTGTCTTTTTGTCTTTCTTTCTTTTTTTATCCTTTCCATCTCTCGATGAAGTTATCATGACCCCCCATGATCCGGGCTAAGTTTGTAGGACCTATCTAATTACCTTATGACAAAATCGGAGTAATTAGACCAAATACCATTCATCTTTTTCGCGTCCTTTAGCTCCACAAGAGGTGCTGTGTCCTCATCATCTGTGAAATGAATCCAATTAGCTCCTACTTCGATATTCAAACCCGCAAATGGCACAGCGTGTATTCTGCCTCCGGTGTAATTCTTTCCTTCAAGAATCAGAAAATCAGTGATGTTTTTGTCCAGTAGTGTTTTTGCTGCCGTGACGCCTGAGAGTCCAGCGCCAAGGATGAGGATTTTGGTTTTGTTTACATTAACAGGTGAAGATGAAGATCTTTCCACCATAAGCAGCAAGAGTAGCATCAGGATGACCTTTGCCGTGATATTCATTCTGTGAATGATAGAGCAGTTTTCTGTGTAAGCGGATCCAATTTAGGTACCCTATCTAAGGATCATACGGGGATTACAATGCGTACAGGGGCAAACTTACTTAAGTATGGCTGACTGTTAGGATCGAGAAACATCGGTCAACGACCCATTTGGCAAATCGCTCATACTTTTCCCAAATATACCCTCAGGTGACCTTATTCTGAAAATCCAATCTAAAGATTCCAGCGAATTTTTATTTTTAGAAATGAGTGAAAATTTCAACGCGCGGTCGAAGTGCGATTTTTCGTGTAATAAAAAACTGAAGTAAGGTGCGCGGACGAAGTACTGCTTAAGTCGAAGTGCTGCTTAAATCCTTTTTTGTTTTAAACTTGTCTCACATATGTTAATAAAGTGGTTTTCCAAACCATTTTAGAAACACCTATGAAGCGTGTTAATAATAACGGCAAAATATAGAACATATTTAACAGCATAAAAAATGCATGTGTTATCACACTTTTCGATTATTTTACACCATGCTAAGTTTCATGCTCGAACTCGCAATATTTTCCTTTGAGAAAAAAGAAAATCTATGTCAATGTGTCGTGCGCAAATAACTCAATATTTTTACACAAAGATACAAATCAATGGCACAAAATTGCATTTCCTGTAAGCCGTCATGTCTGGTTTGTCATCGCGTCGTATTCCCTAAATGGATGGTTGTTGTCATAGACAATTCGTAAGAGATTTCCTGGAACCTTAAGTTTTCGATTCACCAAACGCTGAGCTCGTTAAGACACAATATATGGGTCAACTTAGAAAGCGGTTTAATGTGAGGCCGTTAAACGACGGCTT
>JAHPZR010019105.1:0-14155 GCA_019787425.1 Platygyra sinensis | reverse complement strand
GGTACCCATGGCCACCCCATTGATTTGTTTATAATAACTGTCAGCGAATGAAAAACAGTTTAGTGTTAAAACTAGTTCAGCCAGGCGGAGCAATGTTTCCGAGCTTGGTTCCTTAACAGTACGTAAATCGAAAAAATGTTTGAGGGCTAGAAGACCTTCGCCATTAGGGATGACGGTGTAAAGAGATGTAATATCCATAGTGAAAATAAGTTTGTCTTCGCCCAGGAAATTGAAATCACGAAAAATTTGGAGTGCGTGTTGACTGTCTTTAACATATGACGGTAAAGATCTGACGATAGGTGCCATAATTTTGTCTAAATAGCTAGAAATGAGTTCGGTAGGGCAACTACACGTAGAGACAATAGGTCGGCCTGGGTTGTTAGGTTTGTGAATTTTAGGCTCTGATAGTAATCCTCATAATGTTACGTGAAAAAGAATTTTGAGCACTATGAATTTGGCGAAGATATTGGTTAGAATGAGAAAGAGAAGATGCATGAAAATTGGAGCGAAAACCCTTAGGAATAACTTTAGAATGAAGGCAACGGCCGATGAATTTGATGTGACTACAAAACCTTGTTTTAGCGAAGATAAGAATGGCCAAACGGAAAGCTAAATTCTTACTAATAGGGGGAAAAGGAAAAAGATAACTTACGATTTCCTGGCGTAGCTCCTTGGTGAGTTTCTTCAGGCTTGGCATCGTCTTGTGGTCGGTCTTCTGGTCTGAAATCTGTGGAATAAAGAATACTAAGGCAAGGCTGTTTTTCATTCGCTGACAGTTATTATAAACAAATCAATGGGGTGGCCATGGGTACCAAAATGGGACCCAGCTACGCCAACCTTTTCGTAGGCTATATTGAACACCAATTTTTCAATCAATACAACGGCCCCAAACCTGACCTCTACCGTCGCTACATTGACGACTGTGTCGGCGCAACTTCCTCCACCAGAGAGGAACTCAATCAATTTATAACTGCTGTTAATTCGTTTCATCCGGCTCTTAAATATACCTGGGAAATTTCCGACACTTCTTTAGCATTTCTAGATATTAAAGTTTCTGTCGAAGGCAACGGTTTATGCACCAGTGTGCACTACAAACCCACAGATTCTCATAGTTATTTGTTGTATTCATCTTCACATCCATCACATGTCAAGAATTCCATTCCTTATTCTCAGTTTCTTAGACTTCGCCGCCTTTGTAGTGAGGACTCTGATTTTTCCTTAAAATCAGAGGAAATGTGCGAGTTTTTCGACAAACGTGGCTATCCTGCCTCTGTTGTTCAAGCAGGCCATCATCGCGCCCAACAAATCGATCGGCAGTCAGCATTACAAACGTCTAAGAAGGAGAATAATAATAGAATTCCATTCACTCTCACATTTCACCCTCACAACCACGCAGTAAAATCCATCATTCTCAAAAACTTTAAATTACTTCAAAATGATCCCGATACTGGTAGAATCTTTTCGCAACCGCCATTAATTTCATTTAAACGCGACAAAAACATAGGTAACTTTTTAGTCAGAAGTTCTTTCCAAACGAGTGAACAACCCGGTACTTTTAAATGTGCACGCGCACGATGCAAAACATGTCCTTTCATTTGTAACGTTGAGAAATTGTCGGGGCCCAAGCGATCTATTAAAATCACTGATCATTTTACCTGTACCTCAGCCAATGTCATCTACTGTATAACTTGCACTCTCTGCAAAAAGTTATATATCGGCGAAACAGGTAGACGACTAGGCGACCGATTCCGAGAACATCTTCGCGACGTTGAGAAAGACGACAAAAACGCATCTAAAACCGGTCGCTAGACACTTTAATCTGCCGAATCATTCGAAGCAACATATGGCGGTCTGTGGCCTCTCCCTACATCAAGGAGGCACAGAAAGCCGCAAAACTCTAGAACAAAAATTTATTTTTCAAATCGGCACTCTTAATCCTCACGGTATCAACGAACGCTTTTCATTCAACTAATTTATTCTGTTGTTTTTTACGTTGCCAGGCACCAACCAATAGCGTAGCTCCATATTTCTCTATATAAACCACACACAACCCACAATTCCTCGATTCGCTCCGACGAAGGGCTAGCGCTCGAAACGTCAGCTTTCGAATCTCTTTACGGTGGCTAATTCACATTATCAACTCAGTTGATAAAACCAAATTATCCCATAAATAAGAAAAGTTTGTTTTATTAATGGAGAAGGAACAATTATTCCACAAGCACGTTATAGATATGAGATGATCAATAGCCAACGAGGCTGATAGCGCCGTGTTGGCTATAATCCTCTAATATCCTACAAGTGCGAATGTTTTATTGAAAATGCCTCCAGCAAACTGAAACTAAGAAAAAATGAAAATTAGAAAGCTCTCACAAAACTACGCGCTTACCATATTTGTAGAGCATGGTACAATAGCTCTTATTCTATGATGGCTAAGCCAATGTAAACTCTCGAAATACTTTACTCAATGATCCAGTTTTAATAATCATGTAGTCCTGTGTCCTGTGCATATGAGAATCCAAGGTGAAAAAAAAAATGATTTATGAAAATTCCAAAATTAATATACCTCCTTGTAATAAGGGTTCCCTTTTTTAATGTCTGCGAAAATTTTGCAATAATCATTCATCATTATAGGAAGGTACCGTGTGAGGAGCTACAACCTTGCTCATAACTACAAGCCTCCATCCTGACAATGTCTGCCCTGCAAGAAAAAAAAAAAAACATGCCACCTATTGACTATACTAACTCTGCTTTAGATCTTGTTACAATGTATGGAGGAGGGCGATCTCTGCTTCGTAACAAATGTATAGAGTATACGTCATCGTTGTTAAAATAGATGTAGCAAAGAGTAACTCTTTATAACTAAGAGAGCATAAAGAGTAACAGAGTTAAACTTCCATACACACTTTATTTCACAGAAAGTCACTTTCAAACTATTTTTAGATCAATCCACTGGTTTTGGAAACGCAAAGCCTGCGAGGCTAATGCCATCACCATTCAAATCGCGGTGGAACATTTTCATCCTCCATACTTACTAATAACCGTCGCTAAATATAGCTTGATAGGGATTGCCTCGGAATATGGCTTTACAGGGGGATTAACTTTCCAGGGGGATTAACTTTACAGGGGGATTAACTTTACAGGGGGATTAATTCATCCTCTTCCAGGGATCAACGCTTGTCCCCTGACATACATTTCAGGTTTAGGCACTTATCATGAGTTTTGCAATAGATTCTTATGAAAGCTCCTATAAAGTGTAACCCTGACATACATTTCAGGTTTAGGATCCCATCATGAGTTTTCCAGTAGATTCTTATGAAAGCTCTCAAACAGTGAAACCCGCCTTAAGGTCAAATCGTTAATATAGTAATCTCGCTATTAAGGCCATTCCTTTTGTCGCGGCTAAACGCTCATACATTATCTGATATTAGTATATACCACACAAGTGAATAGAACTTTTCGCGCGCGCTGATTGGCTAGCTCGGAGGTGATTAGCCAAGTACTATTCACCTTCGAGCAGCCGAACAAAAACAAAATGGCTTTTGTCGGTGTATTATCAGAAATAAAGTTGCTTTTTGGGCCACTAGTTATTCAGCTCGTGTGGTATATACTAAAACAATTATTCACCTCAGTGTCGGTGAAAGTGGTGGATATTTACCTCCACTTCGGTGAATAATTGTTAATTAGACTTCCGTTAATGTGGCCACCGAGTTCATATGGCCAACCGTCACATTCTGAAATACCAACCTGTCTAATCCTTTGTTGTTTTACCTCGTTTAATTGGCCGCTCGAACCCGCAGTAAGTCTAATTGTTAATATTGCATTGTACTGATTAAAGCTTCAATTTTTCCTTTTAAATATATATCACAATCCAGTTGCATTTGTATAGTAGTGCAATCGTGATATTGTGATATATCTGTTGGGACATTGCTCAATTTAGACCAGTTATAAAATAGGCAATATTCGAATTCTTGATATTGGACTGGAACTAGCTTGCAATGCAGGCTCATGCGGTGGAATATCATTCAAAGAAAGAAGAGTCCCGCATTAGCCTCATTGCAAGCTACAATAGTTTCAGGCCAGAACCGAGAATACGAATACTCTGGTCAATTTTATCTTACCGCTTTTAAACGGCCGCCCCGTTAAGACGGCAAACTTTTATGACCGTTGCTGACA
Source organism: Platygyra sinensis (assembly GCA_019787425.1). NCBI lineage: Eukaryota > Metazoa > Cnidaria > Anthozoa > Scleractinia > Merulinidae > Platygyra > Platygyra sinensis. The sequence goes on along the minus strand of JAHPZR010019105.1, from coordinate 9,982 downwards.
CGGATTTACTGGAATGGAGATTTACGAGGATCATCATTTTTCTATTTAGGGACGTACACTGATGCTTTTTTTCTTGCTGTTTGAATTGTTCAACAGCTTGCCCAGGTCACTGCGAATGTGGCCATCACTCCTACTTTGGTCTACTTGTCTATTGTGGACGGAAAAATCTGACGTCTATTCCAATTCGATATCCGGTAAACACTACAACCTTGTAAGTATATCCCTCGATAGTCTAATTGCTGTCGCAGTGCGCGAGCCTGAAGAGAACGAACGAGGCAGCAGATCAATAGTTAATAAAGTTGAATGGTTACAAAGCTCGGCAAACATCAAAGTAGCAAAGAAAAGATGCCAAGAGTTGGATTGGAAAGTCCACGACCGTACACAATCTATTGCTTTGCGTTTATACACTATGCATGAATTACGTGATCAACACGTTTATATTGATTAGTTGCTCAGTACGGAGAACACAACTATTGTGTTTTGTACAGAGGTCGAGGCCAAAAAGAAACAGAACCAAAACCTACAACACAGAACTTTGCTGAGTCTCATAACCATTCCCCTGTATTAACTATGAGCAGATGTAATCGGTAAGAAGATTCAATAGATGAAAGGAGATTAACCGCTTTTCATGCTAATAATACTGCTACTGAAATATCTCGCTTCTGATTGGTTGGAAGCAGAACAATTTATCCCAATTGTATCGATAACTGAACAATTAAATTTTAATTGTATCGGTCCGCATTTGATCGGATAAATTCAGGTTTGCCGTTGACAACAAACAGAAAAAGCTTGGTATGAAGAAGCAGTAGTAAACAAAAACAAAAAACAAAATCGACCGAAACTTAGCTACGCAGATATTTGGAGAGAAAAAATCCGAAAGCCATTGAAAATCTCTCGCACGAAGATCTTGAAGAGGTTCTCGGAGATTTTCTACACCCGAAGTATAAAGTAGTTACAGAAAAATCTGGCGAGCCAGAGTCCCGAGGACTACGGGGCGCATTTTGGTGTAAGAGGAAGGCAAGAAAACCTTCAACTCTTGCAATGGACACTTTAAGTCTTCAAAAAATGAAAATGGCCGCGCGTATGTCATGTTTGGCCGAGTCTGAAAACCCTACAAAGACGAGAATAATCTCCTGTAAAGCTTTAAGGAAGGATGGCCGTTCCAGGAATGCTGGCGACTAGTGAGAAAAATGTCCAGCTGGCGTTTCTGAACGACCAAGCAAAGCAATTAAAGTCCATGGTTTAAAAATCTTAAAAACTTACAAACCTTGTTGACGAACACTTTGAACTAGTCTTCCCACTTCAACTTCACTTGTGTTTGCACGGTTATCCTCAGTTTTCCCGAATGAACTCGTCCTTGTATCTTTAGCTCCGTGTCATAGTTTAAATCAAGGCTGTAAACGTTTCTTAAAACGTTTTCACGCAAGTTGTAAACAAAATAAAACACTTTTGATACCGTCTCGACTGGTTTCGACGTGCATTTCCTTTCCTGTACATGTTGATTATTCATCAAAAAGTTGCTCATGCGTTCAGAGTTTTGACAGCTTCAAAGCCAATGAAATTGAACTTAATGTTACAAACTTGGAAATTGATCGTCTATGTGGCTCGTTTTCGGAAGAAAAATATTATCGTATGGAGAACTTTGGCGAAAATTGTTGAGAAAATTAAGGTGACAAAACTAACATATTTTATCACACCGTTGCTTCATTCTAGCAACCCTCGAAAGCAAAACGAGGTCAGCCAGAAGCTTGTATTTACGGTTGCCGTATTATTAAAAGGAAATCGGTCTTCTTTCTCAAAACAATTAGGGATTAATTGTACTTGTGAACAGATCGGACTTTTTCTAATTTCCACTCGTGGCTGCGGCAGCCACTCGTGGAAATTACTAAAAAGTCCGATCTGTTCACGCGTACAATTAATCCCTAATTGTTTCTCGAACGGACCGATTTCCTATACAAAACGTAAGACTTGTGGTCAGTGCACAGGCAGCCCAGACGTACTGTTAGTAAAGTTAATTTATAAAACAACAGAGCCGAATATGTATGGGAAGTTACATGAAAAATTAACTACAAAGGAGTTGAAATATTTATCAAATACTTCAAAATAAATATTGTTTTGCCTTAATACAATTGTCTATTTCTTTGTCCTGGTCAATATCTGGTCTATTTTACTGCGTTTTCTCAGCTAGTTCGCTTGTCATCATAATAAGGGTTCAAATGGTGTTTAAAAATCGAAATATTGTAAGACACAACCTGCACACCTTTAGCCGAATGCCTCTTTGTTCATCCTGGCTGGTTTAAACGGCATTTTTTCGCATTTTGCAATAAGAGGTATCTTCTTTTATAGTGGAAGATACCTCTTATTCAGATTTTTTTGGATAGATCATTCACGTGGTCTCTAATCTATTTTTCTGCCAAATTTGTTGAAATTCTAACCACCCGATCGTTAGAAATCGGCATGTTTCTGCTAAAGCAATCGGTCTCAATTTTTTGAGCAACTGCGCATGCGTTGCATTGAACTGGGTTCTTTCCGTAACAAAGAAAAGCTGAAAATTGCTGGGTTCTTTGCATCGTTACCTTTTCTAACATATCTTTGTAATAAAAGACTAAAGCAATCAATACACTGCGTTCAATTATAGAGAAAAATAACACAGATAGTGCGGGTGTTGAGTAAATAAAATGATCGCTCTACTGACGGCATGTTTGTTCTTTGAAATCCTTGTGCACGTGCTAAATATTGCATCAGCAAAAGTACACGGGAAAACTCTGTTCGGCCAACTTAATACACTAGATTTTCCCATCTAGACCGGCATCTCAGCCGATAATGTTTGGACGTGAAAAAGCTGCAAAGTAAAATGCCAAATCGCTAACTGTTTCCATCTAACAGAATTTATGTTTTGCAAGTACCAAAGACTGACGAGAAAAACAAAGTAAAGTTAAGAGGATGAGCAAACTTTGGAAAAATTAAATTCGGCTCCTCGCCGTTCGTAAGCAAAATGTCAGTTAGTACAAACCAGTTACATTAAACGAATTAAACTGTTCTTGTTTTGCCATATAATAAACATCTTTATTAACCGAGCTATGTCGGTCTATACGGGAGAATCTTGACCTCGGTTGTATGTACAGACTTTACTGCGTTCGGTCTGTACTTACGACCTCGGTCAAGATCTCCCGTACAGACCTCCTGCTAGGTTAATAAGAGCTAAAGAAAAGTCAAAATTTCACGTTATAATGTCGTTTGTACCTTTTATCGAAACAACTTAATTCAACAGTTTGGAAATAAGGCGGGGTCAAGAATATACTTCATTCCAATATTTTGGCATGAATTTCGGCTTGTTGTTCTTAAAAATCTCTAACTTGGAATCATTAGGCCGCGACTTAAAACCTTCAGGGATCGATGTTGTAATTCTCATATAATATTCGAATTTAGAAACCTCAACAACGCTATTCAATTCTTTTGAGAAATTTCTAGAAAACACCAAGTGTACTTATATTGGAGCTGGAGTTTCGTCCGTGAGAGAGCAATGAAACTGAAACGAAGCTTAGTGTTGCTGAGTACTGTAATCCGAGAAGTAATCTGTCACCGTTACCGACGATCCTTAGTTCTGTATGGGAACAACCCTGCTCTACATTGACACTTCCTACTTCCTCCTTCCCTTTCAATATGCCAAGTTCGATTTATCCATATTCTAGCATGGCTCCGAGGCATTCAGGACAACTCCTGTATTTGATGATCCCTTCCTCTGTATTCAAGTACTTTTTGAGAATTGTGGGACAAAAAAAATAGTTTAACAAATTAAAGAACAGCCCAATATATTTCCAAGACGAGAGTATTCTGCAGCATAATTTTTATTTTGTTTCCTTCATGAATAAGAAAAACGCAAAAGCACGAGCCCTCCTACCTCATGCTTTTTATGTTCTTCCATTGCTGACATAACATATGCGTCCATTAAAGAGTGATTTCCCTCATCTCGATGGAAACTTTATTATCACTAAGTAAAAGAGATTTCTTCTTTCAACGTCAGATGACTTTCATCACTATTAAATGAATACTTTTCTAGATACATAGGACTAAAAAAAAGACTACTTAATAAAGTTAACTTTGACCGTGAAACTTTTTGCAGGATGTTGCATAACAATCAGCTGAAGTACTTGCCAGAAGGAAGTTTTAGCCACACTCCCATCTGAAAGATGTAAGTGATACTGCACTGATAGCAAATTTAAGCTAACGAGCAGCAGTGACTCTCCGGGGTAAAGGCACAGTTAGTGTGGATCACCCGAACTAGCGGCAAGCAGTGACTGCCTGGACCAGCGAGAAGTAAGCGATCTCTCTGGTCTAACTCCTTGGGCTGACAAGCTGTAGTACTTCCTATTTTAGCGAGCAGCAGTGACTCCCTGGGTAGTCGAGCGCAGTGAATCCTGGGCAAGCTAGCAGCAGTGACTCCATTGGGCAAGCTAGCAAGCAGTGACGCCCCCTGGGCTAGCGCGCACCAGTGACTTCCAGGGTAGGCAGGCAAGTTGTGACTCCCCGGGCTAGTGAGTAGCAGTGACTCCCTAGGCGTAGTGGGCAAACATCAAACTCCACCTCGACTAGCGAGCAACAGATGACTTCCTCGGTTGGTTGGCAGAAGCCACCCTCTGAGCAGCGAGCAGCAGTGACTTCTACGGCCAGCGGGAAGTAAGTATTCCCTGAGATAGCGCGCAGTATTGGGCCCCTGGGCTAGTGAGCACGCAGTCAAGTGGCAATCTCGGTAGAAGCGGTCCACTCAAATTACAGACCAAGTCAATAATTTTCCTTCATTTTTGTCGTGAAAACAGATATACATAAAAGTATATTTTTATTTCCGATTGCTTTTTTGCTTTACCGCATGCCAAAAATTAATTTGGGTCCAACCGAGGTGCTGATCGCGATCAGAAGGTAAAATCCACCGATTTTGTGAAGCGCGCTACTGAGCGCTACCTAATGGCAGCTCATGAGATTTTTTTACTTGTATGCACTGTAGATCAGTTTTGAGGTGAAGGGTGCGTTAAAATTGATCAATTCTGTCAAGACATGAGAGATGCCAAAAGTAAATAATGGTGTTCTATACAAATAACCGTAGCCGTCGTCCCGATAAATCCTTCAATAATTCTGCTGCAGAAGTACACTAGGACGAGACGAAAGTCTTAAGTTTCCATTTGCAATTATAGGCAACTAAATCCTGTACTACTGCCAAGATTACTGGAAGCTAAAAGGGGGCCATGTGTACTAAAATTGAAAAACAATAACAACACACACCTGTTCAAGTGTTCCCTTAGGAGTGTGCATTTATCAAATAAAAGACCACACGGTTTCGAGCTTTTAGTAGCAGCATGTGCACTTGAAGTTTCGCAGGTCTTGATGATATAGCAACCTTTAAATCGAAAATGGAAATGCAATGTATACAAGCATTGAAGGAAGCCATTTGCCACTACTGGGAAGGTCAGCAACCAAAGCTGGATGGCAAAAGAAGTATTTTCGCAGGGTCCAGGGGTTATGCAAATGACCTCTGACGCAAGTGGCTGTTATGTAAATACATGTACACTGACTAAGACAGATTTTTATGTGCTCTCGCTTGCAATCCAAGACGATACCCACCACCTTCAAAACGAAAGAAAGATTTAGTAAAGTAAGAAATTTACTGTGATGTGAGTTTAGCTTTCATTTAGATTTTGAGATTTCCTTTCTCAAATTTGGCTGGGCTAGGAAACAGCAGTGGACTCCTTGAGCTAGAGAGCTGCAGTAACTCCCTGCGCTAGCAAGAAGCAGTGAATTTCTGGGCTAGAGAGCAGAAATGACTTCCTGCCATATCGAGCAGCAATGAGTCCCAGTGCTAGCGGGAAGCATTGAGTCCTTGGGCTAGCAAACAGCAATGACAATCTGGGCTAGCAAGCAGCCAATGACAGCCCGTGCTAGTAAGCAGCAGTAACTTCCTGGGCTAGCGATCAGCAGTTGCTCTTTGGGCTAGCTAGAAGCAATGACGTTTTTTGACGTTTTGACTGCCCAGGCTAGCGGGCGGCATTGGCTTCCTGGATTTGCGATCGGCAGTGACGTCCTGGTCTAGGCGGCCAGAAGTGAACCTCTGAGCTAGCGAGGTACAGTGATCCCCCGCTAGCGGACATAAGACTCTGAGACAGAATAAATAACTCCCTTAGCTAGCTAGCAGCAGTGACTTCTTAGGTTAGCAAGGAGCAGCGACTTCTTAGATTAGCGAGCAGTAGCGACTTCTTAGGTTAGCGTGTGGTAGTTCCTTAATTAATGGCTAGTGAGCAGCTATGAGCGATAATCTTCTAGTATGATGTGAAGTATATATGAACTAATTCATAAATGAACTGCGGTTGTAGATGAAAGTGAAGAATGATCATCGCGGTTAATTTTCAAATTTACGCAATTGGAAAGAAGCCTGAAAAAATCAGGGCTTCAACGGGATTCGAACCCGTGACCCTCTGCGATACCGGTGCGATGCTCTACCAACTGAGCTATGAAGCCACACATCGGGAGCGAGCTCAATTTATTGAGTTTATATCTCCCGTAAGGAGTGATATGATGTAAAGTTTATATGAAAAAATTCATATTTGTACTGCACTTGTAGATGAAGTGAAGAATGATCATCACAGTTAATTTTCCAATTTAAGCAATTGGAAAGAAGAAGCCTGAAAAAAGTCAGGGCTTCAACGGGATTCGAGCCCGTGACCTCCGCGACACCTGTGCGATGCTCTACCAACTGAGCTATGCAGCGACACACCTCCTAGTAGCTAGCAACAATGACTCCCTAGACCATTGAGCAGCCATGACTTCTGGGGCTAGCGAGCAGCAATGACTTACCAAGTTAGCGGGTAGCAAAGACTCCATGGGCTTATGGATAGCAAGCACTTCCTGTTCTAGCAATCAGCTAATACTCTCTGGCCTAGGGTACAGGAGAGACTGCCTGGGCTAGCAGGCATCAAAGATTCTCTGGTCTAGGCGACAGAAGTAACTGCCTGGGCTACCGAGCAGCAATGCCTCCTCGGGCTAGCATGCAGCACTAACTTACTAGCCTTTTGAGCAGCAATGATTCCCTGGACTAGCGTGAAGCAGGGACTTTTTGGTTAGCGAGCAGCAGTGACTTCCTGAAGTAGCGAGGAGTAGTGGCTCCGTAAAGTGGCGAGTAGGAATGACTCACTGTGTTAGAAAGCAGCTGTGATTTCCCCGGCTAGCGGGTAGCGATGATTTTTTCGGCTAGCAAGCAGCCGAATAGGCAAGGAATCCCTGTGCTAGCTAGCAGCAATGACATAATGATTTAGGGAGCACGAATGACTTCAGGGGCGGGCAGCAAAATCTTATTGGGGAAGCAAGCAGCAGCGACTCCTTGCTCTAGCAAGCAGCAGTAACTAGCTTCCCTAACGAGAAGCACTGACTTCCTGGGCTAGAGAGCAGAAATGGCTTTCTGGACTAGCAAGCAGCAATGACTCCCTGGTTTAGCGAGCAGAACTGCCTCCTTGGACTAGCGGGCAGCAGTAAATAGACCTGTGCTAGAGGGCAGCAATATATCCTTGGGTTAGCGAACGGGAATGACTCCCAGGGCTAGCGGGGAGTAGTGACTCTCCGGGCTAATGAACAGCAGTGACTCCCTGCGCTGCATACCATAGAACACACATGGTTCCCATATTGCCTTAACCCTCTTAATTAGATTGTTGGGAGTCGATGATCCTTGTTTAAGACAACAGATGAGAATTATAGTTTTAAGAAAAAAAAAAAAAAAAAAAAACAGATTCAGCGGCCAAATTGTTGTCACAGCGACGGCACTACGGATGCAAATTAGAAGTCGGTAGCGTTATTTAGCGGAGCAATGATCCAGGGTGGACAGTTCTCAGTTACAATTAGCACCGTGAATTAGTCGAAACATAATCCCACCAGAAAACCGGTTGTGGAAAAGACTTCGCGGCTTGTTTAGCAGTACTGATGAAGATTAAAGGAGTAACTATTTTATACAAACTATTTTAAAAGGACTACCGCATTATGATATTTTGAATGAGATTTTCACATTGGTTATTTTTGAGTCGAGGTTGACCAATGTTTTTTTCATGTTTCATAATTTTAGGCATTTGCAAATTCGCTATGTCATTTGTAAATTGAATTCTTTTAAAGTATTAATTATCCTTCTCCCTGTTTTAAAAGTAAAGTCTCTCTGTCGGCAAATCAGTGTATAAACAAATAAAAAAACAAATATATAGTTGTTAACTGAGACTATATAGCGCTCCAAGTTGTGGATTTGGCGCTGTTTCTTGATAGGTCGGTTTTGAAAAAATCTCAGGATGCATAAAATGAATACATCACACCATTGAAAGTGCTTGAAGCAATGTTAAAAAAAAAAATGAGCAGAGGTGTTTTATCGGGTTAAAAACTATGAGGCGCAGCCGAGTGGTTTTAGACCCGATAAACATGTGCGGTGATTTAAACAGCCTAATTAAAATAATTTTAAGATTTAGGATTGTATATTTATTGATATAGTTAGATTGTTAGTTACTAATTGATCATGTATGTATGCATTTATTTTATTATTTTTTTATTTTACTTTTCTCGGCATATAGCATGTATTTGCTAGGGACCTAATCAGCCTCATCAACCCGAGTTGAAAAAAGTTAACTTACTTACTTACTTACTTAGCCTCAAAAAGCACTCCTGGAAAAGAAAGCGTCAATAGACAATTATGCTTTAATTTGTGAACGTTGGAAATTAGCATACAAGAAAAACATTAGGCATTAAATTGGTATCGCAAGAATATCAAAACTCTCACTTGTGTTTTTTGTACTTTTCTACTTCTAACCCACGAGGGACATGGTCGTCCCTGCGTCCGGCAAACAGACATAAAAACTGCCGAGGAATAAGAGAATGTAAGTCCAGGGCCCGGGTTGTTCAAAACCTCGATTAGCGCTAATCCCCGATTAAATATGCTAATCCGCGATTAAAATTTAATCTGCGATTAGATTGCGTTGCTCAAAGCCCGATTAACGCTAATCTGACTCTAATCGGCGGGTTAAATTTAATACACCTCCGAAGCAAGATTAAGTCGCTAATCGGCCGATTAATATTGAAAAAAAAGGCCGACTTGTTGTTTGGCCTTCCTTGCGTGAGACAAAGACGAGCACGAATCTATCAATATAACGATAGCATACTAATTTACAGCAATTAAAAGCTTCACACTTGCTATAGATTTGGCAAAACCTCAATTGAATACAATACAAACCTCATAGAGGCAGATTTACAGAGGGAAACGAATTGTTATTACACTCTGAAACCAATCGACCAAGTGCTGATAGCACTACAATTTTATGCGAGTGGTGTCTTACTGCAAGTTATCGGCGATACAACTGGAGTAGACAAGTCCACCGTTTCACTGGCAGTTCATAACACGGACGCCATATTGAAAACAATCACAGTGCTTACTCACGGGAAATTGCATTATGGGATATTAACTGTCGATTAGCGAGACAATATAAGTGGTTTTTACACCACGTACTAACCGTTAATCAGCGATTAACTAATCTGCCCTCTAATCGGGCTTTGAACAACGTTCTCAAATCCTCCGATTAGCTAACCCGGTGTTAGTGGTTTTAATCGACGATTAGGCTTAATCGGAGGTTAGTTTAATGGGGGGGGTTTTGAACAACCCGGGCCCTGACATGTTACCACAATACGTGCAGTGATTTTTTTTTCCTGGGATGGCAGAAAGGTAGGAAAGACAAAAATCTAGCAATCAAGCATTGCACTTCCACAACTGACGAGTCTTAAGTGCAACGCTTGGACACCGATATAGCCAATATGACGGCTGAGTCACTGAACATTTGTATTATCAATTTGTCGAAGAACTGTGCAAAGAGTTTAATAAAAGGTATCCTCCCCAATTGCTGTACAGTGTTGTGTTCAGTGCGATAAGTTGAAATAGCATTAAATATATAGGAACCATTTGTTAACTCAGCTGCTG
>JAHPZR010019104.1:0-7500 GCA_019787425.1 Platygyra sinensis | reverse complement strand
CTTCAGCAAAAATGGGCCAGCCACCAAAAATGAAGCCGAAGGCCAAACATCCGTTTTAAGTTAATGTGTGGGCTGGCATCTCGAAGAGAGGTGCGACACCTGTATTAATTTTTACGGGCATTATGCGGAAAGAATTCTATGTTGAGCAGATTTTAAGGAACGTTCTTCTGCCCTTTAACAAACGACGTTTGCTGATGGCTATCGTTTCCAGCAGGACAAGGGATGAAATTGATGCAATGAGAAACATGAAGAAATCTGTACGTTAAGTTCTGCCATGATTGAAAATAATCCGAAGGTTTTTAGCTGCTAATCTTCTCTCCAAACTCTGTGAAGGAACATCTTGAGAAAAGCAAGATCATGGGTACTTGGACAAAAACTGTCAACATATTTAGTTGTTAGTTATTGTGCATCACTGCTTAAGTGACCGACTTGCACCTCCTTGACATCACAGAGAAAGTGGTTTACTTTTGAACCAATCATGATCACTGATTCATGTTCATTGGTCATAACAAAGAAGCAATGCTACAAGTGCAGCACACAGCAAGCAACAGATCTTGTCAACTTCCTTTACTTTCTCCGACCGGTTTCGCCTGATCACACAGATTTCATCAAGAAGTTTGCACAAGATGTATAAAAGGAACTTATTTTATACCTAATCTATAGCGTACAAATCACGTTCCAACTAGGCTGTGAACAGCGAAAAACAACTAAAGAAAATTACGTGCAGGATATGACTAAAATCCTGCATAACATGCAATGTTTACTTTTGGGGATCAAGGATTTAACGTGACAATCCCACCCACAGTCGGTCTCTCGGGCATAATCTTATTATATATGTCACTGGGCTTAAAAATATGCCACAAGGAGCCTGTACACAACTGAAAAAACTCTATTAGGTTATTTCCTCTCGATTTACACCTAATCCTGTGATATTTTAGACCATTACACAATGTAAAGTTTGCAATACACCTTACGCAAGCAAAGAAGTTTAGGTAAAGGTAAAGAATCCGATCCCACCGACGCGTCGGCCCACACGTTGGTTGACACACCACCGACACGTCGGCCGACACACTACTGACACATCGGCCAACACACTACCGACACTTCGGCCGACACACTACCGACGCATTCATAGAAAAACTTACCTTTCCTAACTCTTATTTTGTTACGTCTTTCAGTTGGAACCAAGAACGTCATAAGTAAGGACGAAAAACATGAAAGCTAAACAGCCGCCATTTTGAAAATGAAACACTAGTACCTAGGTCTTCTCGATGTTTTTTTCAAGGGTCGGTTACCAAAGGGAGTCGGCCGACAAGTTAATCACATGTTTATTTTCATCACACGATTCGGAAATTAAAACTCTCAATTGATCGTTTTTGCTTTTTTTCACCAAAGGCAGTCGCCTGCCGTATTGATCACATGTTTATGTTAAAACTCTTTATTGATCATTGACTTTTCAATATGTGGTGGCTCCTAAAGGAGCCGTTTTTTTTGTTTTTTGCAGTTTTACTGCAGTGGAAACTGTTCAGCGATGTCTTCCAGCAACTGCTCGAATGCTTGGTCTTTTCCGAACTTCCTGAACCAAGTAGCTGGGTATGTATTCATACAGGGTACCGGACATCCACTTCAGCTTCTTCTTGACCAAAGCCCACATGCCTTCAATGGTATTGGTGTGTGCACCACTGTCGGGATCAACAAAGTTCTTGCAGTGATTCACCAATAGCTGGATGTATCCTAGCTGGTTGAGTGGTATGACCGGATAGAGGTCCTGGAGCAGGAGCTACAAACCCTGAAGAACTCTTCAGAACCCGTGTTAGCCAACCACGAGGCTGCTGCGAAGGTCGACTGCAATGACCTTGCGGAAATCCATCGACGATACGCAGCGATGCTCTCGACCCTGAATGAGAAGAAATGCAGCCTGAACATCGCTTACAGACTGGCAGGCACAGCACACAGCACGATAAGAGACTTCCTTGGCATAGCAGAGCTGAAAATTGTCAACGAAGTGACATACCAAAGCACCCTGGAGAGGCTAGGACACCCGAAACCGTCAGTTAATAGGATAGAACAGGAGTGCCGAGGGCAGCTGGGTGGCCTGTTGCCGTCGGTTAAACGCCTTCGCATCGCCAAGAAGCTGTTGCCACTGGCATTGGAGGATGCCTTCTATTCCTAGAGGTCTCTGTTGAGAACAACAACAAATCAAAGTGCTCTGTGAGCAAACTTGTGAAGTGAACAAGCGAATTGAAATATTTTTTGGATTATGTTTAATACTATTTGGTTTAGGGAATATTGTGGCTGATTTTCATGTTTAGAGTACGAGCAGTGGTTCAGTGTTCACTCATAACGTACCAAAGAAAAAAAAAGTAACAGTTGGATAAGAAAGCATTACAATTGAAACGATCATGCTTATACATTTGACAAGAGTGGACGATGTCATGTTTTAAACAGTTTTGAATTTTGTTTCTGGTTCACCAAGAAATAGTTGGCAGCAAATGTGGTTAAAAAGTGAACATTGGAAATATTGAAAAATCAAGGCAATACTGTCTTAATGAAAGCATTAATCATTCTCTCTTTATCAAATGAGATGAACAGAAACTAGTTTTAAGGTTTGTTGCAAACTGGACTTGTCATCTTGTGCTTATAAGGATTGTACAAGGCCATGTTCAAGACATTTTTGATGGAAGTTTCCGATGTAAACATTCAGTGAAATGCAAAGTCTAGGCGATATTTTCTTTCCAAGTTGCAACAAGGCGACGAGGAAACGAAGGTTATTTTCCTTTGTCAAGGGAAGTTAGAGACAATTAAGCAAACAGAGAGGAAAAGACTTCCAACTCACGTAACCAATGTAGTATGCCAATAACGAAGAATATAGAATGAACAAGTTGCCTATAGTATCCACAGGAAAGAGCTCAGTTCCGGGGTGCCATTTAAAGTTAGTGTTTACATGCTGCATGAACGCCTCCACTTAGACTTGCCAAAAGTAGACTTTTACTTCGATAAAATGAAATCGACTTGTTCCACTTGCTTGGATTCAAATTTAAAATCTGGGTGTGACGTAATGATTCACAGCCTACCCCTTATTCCCTGGAATTCTTTTGATATATTTCAGAGCCAGCATAAGGAGAGTAATAAACCATATGCCCAGTAATCACAACCATGTTTAAGATCAGATTTCAAGGCATTAATAATTATGCTGACTTTGGAGGACAAAACGACACTCAAAACAACAAAATTTCAATTCATTTACTATTATAGCGCGGATAGTTAACATTAGAGAAAATACTGGAAAATAAAAGCGAAAAGACATTTAAACAACAATATTTAGAGACAAAAAAATCCGAAAATTTATTCGTCTGCGACAAATAATACAGCGTAGTGAAAGAAAGATGAAAGTTGTAAATAAAAAAGACGACAAAAATAGCCAATTATTTTGCGATCAATCGTATTTCAACTGTCCTAAATTAGTGCCCACTTAGTTCTTTTCTGAGGTGTTTTTTAGCAGCTGAAAAAAACTAATAACTTGTACTTGAATGACGCGAATAAAGTAAACAAACACGGCTGCAGAGGTAGCTGTAAATTAAATATGCAGAAATCCACGACCCAAAAATACTGTTAACTTTAAATACCTAAATTTGCCAAAGAAAGGTAACCAAATGAAAGAAATGCGACAGAAAGTTCAATAACAATAAATTTTCATTCAAGATGAGGCAGAAAAAACTATTTAAAAAGGAAAAAGTGTTCAAAATTTTGCAAACGTGCTTTGCTGCGTAGTGACAGCATGTTTAAACTAATTCTTCACGTGCGGACTGAGTTTGAGTTTTTGCCGACGGCTTTTGCAGTCAATTTATCGGCCGTGGCTTTACTCGTGGTTCAAACATTTGAATTAAACTTGGACGTAATACTGTACATTACCTTTTTCTTTTGTAAAGTCCAGGAAACTGCTTTAAATTCGCGGTCTGTATTCAAAACCCACTTGACAGAACACCGACTTAGCAAGCACACGGACTTTGTATTTACCTTCAAAAGCATCCGATTTCCATGTCAGCACTTTCTGGCCCCAAAACTACAGCTTTGACTCCTTTCCCGTTAAGGCTGGACACCTGGTCTTTCTTCAAGGAAATCAAAGGAAAAATAACAAGGCAAACTGTGTCAACAACTTTTCTTTCACCATGTCGAAAAACGTCCAACACAAACGGCCCGTAATGGTGAATGTTAAACTCTCTCCAGATCCAGTCAGTGATCGTGACGATTAATGTATTCTTTAACTACTATGTTGATTCACTCCGATTTCTTCGAAATCAAGCTTCTTGAACAAAACATCTTGTTTAGCCTTAACTGTGTTGTGTGTAGCTTGCGGAGAGTCCCAGTGCAAAACAAGCCATAAAGACCTTCCCTCAAAACAAACGTTGCGACTCATTTGCCGACGAATGAACACATGTGACTTCTAGGCTTTAAAAAAGGCACTCCCGAGTGTCCGAAAAATCCACAAACACCAAATATACTCACTGACAGTTGTTTGGTAAAGGACAAATTAGCCCCAGAAAATCCTCGTACAGACTCGCTCGCTGAGTTGTCTGGGGTCTTTAATATGGTTGATACTAATTAGGATGTTTATTTTCTCGAGGGCGTATATATAATGTTAACATAGCTCAATGGTACTTAGCATCTCTGCCGATTGAGTGTACCGCGATCGACTCCGGGTGTGGGCCGAAATTTTTAACTTTTTTTTTTCTCTTTTTTTTCCTTTATTTTTAGCGATACAAAATAAAATAGCTCTGTGTCTATATCATTTCACTCGCTAATATGCGCATTTACCATACCATAAAACCGTACTTCAACGACTTCCTCTGTAATATCCATACGAATTCAGCATCCAGTGATAACTTGTGCTGCTCATCGATTTTACGATTTCGGTAGCCAAGTATAATATATCTTTTAATGTAGACCTTTAAAACAGCTTATTATAATTAAAGATAGACAGCAATTTAAAACTAAGCCGTGAGCGTACCTCATTTGCATAAAGTTTACAGCCCATCAAGTGACACATTTGCCCACAACTCACGATAACTCGTTTCGCGCATGCGCTTCACGAGTTAAAAAAAGGAAAAAGCCAAAAAAGAATTAATAAGGGAAATTTAAATTTTCATTGTTCTCAGATACTGTACATGAATGAAAAATATAATGTAAATGAATAACATGTATTTTTCATTCATATACAGTATCTAAGAACAATGGAAATTTAAATTTCCCTAATTAATTCCTATTTGGCTTTTTGCTTTTTCTTTTTTTCTATAACAACGTTATTGCAATTAGGTGTAAATAAATAAACAAATTAATTAATTAATAAATAAATAAATAACATGACTTGATCCTTGTTCCTGTAATTTTGTAGTGTAGGATTACCTTGGTATGTATGGTACACAGGATTTTCAGTGATAAGAAAAATGATGCAGAATTACATGAAAGTCATTCCATGTTACCCTCTAGCATTATTGCATTGTACATAATCAACTGTAGGTTTTATTGAATCTACTTCTCAGAGCTAAACTGTAATTATCATTTTGATGCATTTTTAGGCTAATGAGACTGGTGGAAATTCCCCAATGGAACTGGAGGGTGCCAAAAGAGCATTTGCCTATCTGAAGTCTGCTGGTATCAAAGTTTCAGTGTTCATATCAGACCGTCACCGGGGCATTGCTAAATGGATTAGGGAGAGTCAGGCAGGGACATCACACTTCTTCAACATCTGGCATATAGCATGTTCCATTGGCAAGGCAATGTTAAAGTTAAGCAAAGAAAATGGTTGCCATAAAATAAAGGACTGGATGAAAGGTGTGAGAAATCATCTTTACTGGTGTGCAACCTCTACTAAGCAAGGCTTTGAGAGTCTGATTCTAGCCAAGTGGAAGTCCTTTATTTGCCATGTGGCAAACAAGCATGATGATCACCCAGATTCACTATTCACAAAATGTGCCCATGGAGTCCTGGAGCCACGTAGATGGATAAAAATTGGTATAGTGTCATGAATTTGTACCTTATACTTATATAAATTCTTGTTGTTCATTTCAAAGTTGAACTCTCAAGATTCGTCATTACTTTGATGCAGATTGTGATAACAATGTGCATTGTCTTTTGTCAGGTGACAAGACATACATGTATAGCTTAGTAGTAACTATCCTTTGTCCGGTTTCTTATATTGTTTTTCTAGGCACATCTTGGGCTCACTCCATTTGTATGAGAATTTGAAAAGGGAACCCAGCTCTCCAAAGAAGGTGACTCTTACATTAAGGTCACCTATCCCAGGGCTCAAAATTAAAAAAATCATTAGGTCGCCTTTTGGCGACTAACTGGAGAAAGATAGTCGCCAGATGCAAATTTTCAGTCGCCAGTTTGTATAATCAAAATAATTTTCAGGTTCCGCTTGTTGAAAGTGTTTCGTATCGTCTGGTATGGCGTGGGACGCACTCATACAATAGAGAGATTAAGCTTGACGTTACGCCAAACGGCAAACGGCAAAAATGAAACTTTTGCCGTCTGCCTTTTGGTCTTTGAACAGCAGAGTGAAAATATTTGTATTTGTGGTGAATAGTAAGAGACATTTTTCTATTTTTATGTGATTTCATTAAGGATTAGAAGAAAAGAACACAAACTCAGAGGTCATCTTTGCCGTTTGCCGTCTGCCGTAAACGCCATGCTTAAACTCACTAATAAGTATTTTTTGACTTACTTATCCAATTTTTTGTTAATAACGAAATACTTTTCATTTAGCGCGGCGGCGCCCAACTTGCATGTTTTGCCGAAAACAGAGTCGATTTACTTGGAATGCTGGCTTCGTTTTCGTGGTAGAAACTGTAGAAACTGTAGAAATTTTGCTTACAATTTCAACAGTTCTAATAAATATATCGTTGTTAAGTTAAGTTTGGTACAGAGAAACTAAAAAAATGCTCGCAGAAAATTGCTAAACTTAAGAAATAAACCAGCGTTTTCGTTCCCAACGCGGCTATTTTTATCCTGGAAAGAAATTAGATCGGGGCAGATTTTGATCACGTGCTAGGCAACCACTTCTGAGCCGTGAGCGCACATCACGCAATCAACAAAACAACGCTATAAATTGTAATTTTCGCCAAGCTTCATCTAAACACTTGATCACCCTTGAGCTAAAGCTTACCTTTTCTTCTCAAAATCGTTATCGTCCAGCGTTCTTTGCAAAATTCTGCGGCTGCTGGGCGGTTCCAAGAGAGAAACGCTAATGGCGTCGAAGAAAATATTCCGAACAGAAATCCGTAAAGTTTGGAGGGAATGTGGCTTTTTTATTGCGATTTGGCCCATTCTTTTACGACGAACGCAAAGCAGGACAAGATAAGATGTACTTCTAAAGATGTACTTCTAAATCATGCAAAATTCAGGTCGCCAAAGTGGCGACTAAACAACAATTTTAGTCGCCAAGGAGGAAAAGTTAGTCGCATTGGCGACCGTATTGGTCGCAATTTCGAGCCCTGT
>JAHPZR010019101.1:0-11474 GCA_019787425.1 Platygyra sinensis | reverse complement strand
CCTGAATATAAGAGAGCTACTGAGTTATGTTTGAAACTATACCATTTACTTTCGTAACCTACCCAAGGTTGCCATCTCCCAAAGAAGAATACCGTAGGACCACCTATAAAAAAAGACATTGAGATTACGACATTAAACCGAAGTACATTGCACGAAAAATTATTTTATCTCAAACCCTCATTTTTTTCGAACCTCCCCGATAACTCGAAGCGAAAGTCGTTTCCCTGTCTCGCAGTCGATCAAACACTGTAATTTTACACCTGATCTTTGAAACCAATGTTTGACCTCGGAGTTTCGAAAAATCGGGTTTCCACTAAAATACTGATTTTGCAACAGTAAAATAACAGCAATTGGTATATACACACTCAGTGATCTTGGTGTTTTAAGCAATCTGATTGGTTCGCTATCTCTGGCTAATGAGCATTATTCACCCCCTACCGAGTGAATAATGCGTAAGCCAAACAAAAATAGAGCATACTTTTGAAATAAAGCATACTTTTGATTCACACTGATTGGAACAGTGTCTAAGGACCATTATTCTAGACTGTCACGAGGTTTTTTCGAATATTAACTATAGATTTTCCATGTTCAAAGATTCTGTAAATAGTTTCGCGAATTCGCGCATGCTTTGTACCGCTTGCACGTTTTCCACGCATGAATTGAGGTCAATTAAATCGGTTTTTAATGGTTTTTCTTCTGAATCACTTCCTGTGTATATACTAAAACAATTTTTCTTCTCAATCTCGGTGAATAGTGGCAGAATATTTGCCTCGCCGCTTCGCGGCTCGGTAAATATTCTGCCACTATTCACCTCGATTTCAAAGAATAATTGTTAAGTGGCACAAAAACACAACTAACTGTAACCGTGATTGAAACATTTCACATGTGTGCAATACTTTGTCGTTAATACCGGAAAATCAAACGTATTGGTGGTTTTCACGTCACGCAAATAAGTTTATTTATCGCGGAAGTGAAAAATAAAATCGTTTACCATTCAATAAATTGAGCCAAGAAATTGAAATATTGTAGAAGAGTAATAAATAAACAACGTGCCAAAGTTTTGGCGATGTGCGATACTCCAAACTCGAGTTATTCGTTAAAGGGTATCACTGAAAATTGTAGTGTTTTAGTATGGAGACGCCATGTTGGAGCCCGTCTGGGGTACTCCAACATGGCGGCCGGAAACCAGTGGAAACATCTGGAGTTTACTAAGGCTCTCTCAAAACGTTTATTCTCTCTGCTACACTTGAAAACAGTCGCATGGGCACTTCTCTTAACATATTGGTTAGTCGGAACTCGAAAACAAAAAGCGAATCGATATTTTCGTGCACGTAACATGTTATCCAAAAACAAGCCAATGTCACGCATTGCAAAAAAGCCTTGTTCTATTTTCAAAACAAAGCGGTATACCGAGCTGTAGACAGGCCAGCAGATATATGTTTAAAAATGACTTTAACCTGGTGTAGGTAAAAACTTAAAATTTTTGACTTGGTTTTTTTCTAACGTCACGTGAAAACCAAGAATATTTTAGTAAAATAAACAACTAGCATGAAGATAAACTAGGTAAAGTCATGCCATTCAACTCACGTGTCGCTCTTGATCGAGAAAGACTGGAAGAAAATCGATTCAGGAGCCATCCATTTGAGTGGAAGCTTTGTAGATTTCTCCTCGCTGCTGTTCATGTCCACGTAGATCTGTCTCATCAACCCAAAGTCTGACACTTTGACTCGGTTATCACTGCCAACCAGAATATTACGAGCTGCAAGGTCTCGATGAATGAGATTTTTCTCTGCCAGGTGATTCTGATAAAGACGCCAAATAAATGAAATAAATACAAGTGTACGTAGGTATTTTCGTTGGACTCACTTTAAACGATATGTAACCTTTACAATAGGTGCATAAAGTTATCATGCAAAGCTTTGCTTAGTAACTTTGTTTTAAAAGAGTGTTGACGGGCCTGCACGACTCCTGCAGTTCGCAAATAGATTGCTCTTTAAGCCTTTATAGTTTAGCTCTTACTAGAGTGTCTTTTAGGGATTTTCCTTTGCGATATGAAATGAGGGGAGGCTCCTGGAAGATATTTCTCAGATATGGTTGGTTCTGTATAAGGTGCCATTTCCCCATGAGTATGTTCTTGAGGTTAGGCAACGCAGGGTGGTATTGCGTTACAAAGGGTAGTATTTTCTTGCGTGCATTTTTGTTTCTCTGTTCTAGTGCTTTCTTTCTGTCAGAGAAATTGACCTCTGAGAGATGTTTTTCTACAGTTGTAGCTGGGTAATCTCTATTCTTAAGGCGTGTTGAAAAATTCTTCATGTTCTCCTGAAAAGTGATTTCAGAGGAGTTTGTTCTTAGAAGCCTTAACGCTTCTCCTTTAATAAAGCCTTTTGTCACGCCTGGTGGGTGGCACGAATAGAAATTCGTGTATTGGAAGGTCTCTGTAGGCTTGAAATGTGTTTGCACGTCAAGGATAGAATCCTTGTTGAATCTGACACCTTTGTATATTTTTGTGTCCAAGAATGTAATTTCTGTTTCTGAGATTTCAGCCGTGAATTTGATTGTAGGATGGAAGTTGTTTGCCTTTAGAAGAAATTCTTCTATTTCGTTTTTGCTCGTGTCCCACGCTGATATGACGTCATCGATAAATCTTTTCCAAAAGATTGGTTTGATGCTACTCTGTCCGAGTATTTCTTTTTCTATTTTGGCCATGAAGATGTTAGCAAAAGCTACGGCCATTTTCGTACCCATGGCTGTCCCATGGGTTTGAAGATAATCTTTCCCGTTAAATTGAAACGAGTTTTCTTGTAGGATCAGACTGAGCATTTCTCTTAAATACCCGGTAGGGACTGGAGGGTTTCCTTGGTGAAATTCTTCGTATGCATTGCATATAGTAATAATACCCTCTCGTTGTGGTATGTTCGTGTATAGGCTTGTGACGTCCATTGAAGCAAGTATGACACTGCTAGGCAGTTTCATCCTTTCGATAAAGTTAATAAAGTCTGTAGTATCTTTGAGATACGAAGCTTGTTGTTGTGCTATTGGCTGAATAAGGTGGTCAACAAATGCTGAGATCTTTTCAGTAGGGCCGGAACACCCTGAGATAATAGGTCTACCGACAAGCGTCGGTTTGTGAATTTTTGTAAGTGTGTAAAACACTGGTATTCGCGGAGGGTCAGGTGTAAGGGAGAGCCATTTAGCCGTCATTTTGTCAATGTGGCCTTCTGAGAGCAGCGATTTAATGAGTTGTTGAACTTTTTTGGCTGTTGTTTCAACCATTGGTTTTTCTAGAGGTCGGTAGTTGTTTAAATCGTTTAGTAGAACTTGACCCTCGTTAAGTTTGTCTTGTCTGCTCATCAATACGGTTGTGCTCCCCTTATCTGATTTCTTAAGAATAATGCTTTTGTTACGTGATAGTTCTTTGAGAGCTTGGCGCTCTCCCATAGATATATTATCTTTTGGCCTTATCAGTTCAGTTCTTGTGAGCTCAAATTTGACCTCTTCTAGGAAGGTTTCTAGAGCTACTGATGGCTGGACTGGTGGTTTCCAGTCCGACTTAACGTGGAAAGGATGAGGTTCTCTTTCTTCTCCGTGAAAAATATATTGTAGTCGCATTCGTCTCGCAAATTGATTGAAATCCGCGAGAAGTTGGCGCCTGATAATATTTTCTTTTGTCACGGGTGTAGGGATGAACTTAAGGCCACGCGATAGTAGAGTAATTTGCTCATCTGTCAGTTGTTCATTTGACAGGTTTTTTATATACTTTTTGCGTGATTCTATGGCGCTACAAAAGCGTTTCTTGTCTTTGATTTTTCTCCGCTCTTTTCTTTTGCGGCTTTTAGCCGCATTGTTGTTTCTACCCTTTTCCTTCCCTTTTCCCCTTACTTCTAAGGAGCCAGATAAAGAACAAGGGTAAGATTCACTTTGTTTATTAACACGTACTTGTGATCTCATTTGTTCTAAAAGTACATCAACTTCGCTTATCTTGGCTTTTAACTCTTCGGCTAGCTCGTTTACATTGTCACCTTTGTTGACAGGTTTCTTTCTAGCCGGTGGCTGCGTATTCTGGTGAGACGTTTGCTTAGTGACAGCACTTCTACGAGATTTATACTGTTCGAGCTTACGAAGTTTGATTGTTAAGCGTTCTGTACGTCTGTGGTGATATCTCACCAGGGCTCCTACTAGAGCCTGTTCTGATTTTTTTCTAATCGAGCCTATCTCTTTCTTAAAATCTTCATCGGGCGTAATATTTGCCCTTACGTTGTATCTCAAAGTCTTTGGGCATGTGCCCTTTTCAAGATGACTTTTCAGTTTGGCGATGCTCTGGTTAGAGCTGTTTATCTTCTCCTGGATGGAGGAGCTCTGCTCGTCATCTTGGCGGGCTTTCTTTACATTGGAGCTGGCGGCCGTTTTGGCGGACTTCTCGTTGATGGAGCTAGCGGCCGTTTTGGCGGACTTTTCGTGCTCGTCTCGGGGACGTTTCACGCCCTTTTGATTGCTTTTTGCTCGATATTGCAGGACGCACATCAACAGATTGCTTGGTCTTTCGTGTCTCGATCAGTTGCTTGTTGGTCTTCTTCGTCGCTCTTGGTTAGGCTGAGCGGATGGAATCTCGTTCTCTAGCTCTTCGTCTTCACCCAGGGTTTCTGCGCAAGAGGGCTGTTTCTTCCTCCATGCCACATTGACCAAAATGACGGCTAAATGGCTCTCCCTTACACCTGACCCTCCGCGAATACCAGTGTTTTACACAACTTACAAAAATTCACAAACCGACGCTTGTCGGCAGACCTATTATCTCAGGCTGTTCCGGCCCTACTGAAAAGATCTCAGCATTTGTTGACCACCTTATTCAGCCAATAGCAACAACAACAAGCTTCGTATCTCAAAGATACTACAGACTTTATTAACTTTATCGAAAGGATGAAACTGCCTAGCAGTGTCATACTTGCTTCAATGGACGTCACAAGCCTATACACGAACATACCACAAACGAGAGGGTATTATTACTATATGCAATGCATACGAAGACTTTCACCAAGGAAACCCTCCAGTCCCTACCGGGTATTTAAGAGAAATGCTCAGTCTGATCCTACAAGAAAACTCGTTTCAATTTAACGGGAAAGATTATCTTCAAACCCATGGGACAGCATGGGTACGAAAATGGCCGTAGCTTTTGCTAACATCTTCATGGCCAAAATAGAAAAAGAAATACTCGGACAGAGTAGCATCAAACCAATCTTTTGGAAAAGATTTATCGATGACGTCATATCAGCGTGGGACACGAGCAAAAACGAAATAGAAGAATTTCTTCTAAAGGCAAACAACTTCCATCCTACAATCAAATTCACGGCTGAAATCTCAGAAACAGAAATTACATTCTTGGACACAAAAATATACAAAGGTGTCAGATTCAACAAGGATTCTATCCTTGACGTGCAACACATTTCAAGCCTACAGAGACCTTCCAATACACTGAATTTCTATTCGTGCCACCCACCAGGCGTGACAAAAGGCTTTATTAAAGGAGAAGCGTTAAGGCTTCTAAGAACAAACTCCTCTGAAATCACTTTTCAGGAGAAACATGAAAGAATTTTTCAACACGCCTTAAGAATAGAGATTACCCAGCTACAACTGTAGAAAACATCTCTCAGATGTCAATTTCCTCTGACAAGAAAGAAAGCACTAGAACAGAGAAACAAAAATGCACCTGCAAGAAAAAATAGCTACCCTTTGTAACGCAGGGTACGTACCCTGCGTTACAAAGGGTAGTATTTTCTTGCGGTGCATTTTTGTTTCTCTGTTCTAGTGCCTTTCTTTCTGTCAGAGGAAATTGCACATCTGAGAGATGTTTTCTACAGTTGTAGCTGGGTAATCTCTATCTTAAGGCGTGTTGAAAAATTCTTTCATGTTACTCCTGAAAAGTGATTTCAGAGGAGTTTGTTCTTAGAAAGCCTTAACGCTTCTCCTTTAATAAAGCCTTTTGTCACGCCTGGTGGGTGGCACGAATAGAAATTCGTGTATTGGAAGGTCTCTGTAGGCTTGAAATGTGTTTGCACGTCAAGGATAGAATCCTTGTTGAATCTGACACCTTTGTATATTTTTGTGTCCAAGAATGTAATTTCTGTTTCTGAGATTTCAGCCGTGAATTTGATTGTAGGATGGAAGTTGTTTGCCTTTAGAAGAAATTCTTCTATTTCGTTTTTGCTCGTGTCCCACGCTGATATGACGTCATCGATAAATCTTTTCCAAAAGATTGGTTTGATGCTACTCTGTCCGAGTATTTCTTTTTCTATTTTGGCCATGAAGATGTTAGCAAAAGCTACGGCCATTTTCGTACCCATGGCTGTCCCATGGGTTTGAAGATAATCTTTCCCGTTAAATTGAAACGAGTTTTCTTGTAGGATCAGACTGAGCATTTCTCTTAAATACCCGGTAGGGACTGGAGGGTTTCCTTGGTGAAAGTCTTCGTATGCATTGCATATAGTAATAATACCCTCTCGTTGTGGTATGTTCGTGTATAGGCTTGTGACGTCCATTGAAGCAAGTATGACACTGCTAGGCAGTTTCATCCTTTCGATAAAGTTAATAAAGTCTGTAGTATCTTTGAGATACGAAGCTTGTTGTTGTGCTATTGGCTGAATAAGGTGGTCAACAAATGCTGAGATCTTTTCAGTAGGGCCGGAACAGCCTGAGATAATAGGTCTGCCGACAAGCGTCGGTTTGTGAATTTTTGTAAGTGTGTAAAACACTGGTATTCGCGGAGGGTCAGGTGTAAGGGAGAGCCATTTAGCCGTCATTTGGTCAATGTGGCATGAGGAAGAAACAGCCCTCTTGCGCAGAAACCCTGGTGAAGACGAAGAGCTAGAGAACGAGATTCCATCCGCTCAGCCTAACCAAGAGCGAGCGAAGAAGACCAACAAGCAACTGATCGAGACACGAAAGACCAAGCAATCTGTTGATGTGCGTCCTGCAATATCGAGCAAAAAGCAATCAAAAGGGCGTGAAACGTCCCCGAGACGAGCACGAAAAGTCCGCCAAAACGGCCGCTAGCTACATCAACGAGAAGTCCGCCAAAACGGCCGCCAGCTCCAATGTAAAGAAAGCCCGCCAAGATGACGAGCAGAGCTCTTCCATCCAGGAGAAGATAAACAGCTCTAACCAGAGCATCGCCAAACTGAAAAGTCATCTTGAAAAGGGCACATGCCCAAAGACTTTGAGATACAACGTAAGGGCAAATATTACGCCGATGAAGATTTTTAAGAAAGAGATAGGCTCGATTAGAAAAAAATCAGAACAGGCTCTAGTAGGAGCCCTGGTGAGATATCACCACAGACGTACAGAACGCTTAACAATCAAACTTCGTAAGCTCGAACAGTATAAATCTCGTAGAAGTGCTGTCACTAAGCAAACGTCTCACCAGAATACGCAGCCACTGGCTAGAAGAAACCTGTCAACAAAGGTGACAATGTAAACGAGCTAGCCGAAGAGTTAAAAGCCAAGATAAGCGAAGTTGATGTACTTTTAGAACAAATGAGATCACAAGTACGTGTTAATAAACAAAGTGAATCTTACCCTTGTTCTTTATCTGGCTCCTTAGAAGTAAGGGGAAAAGGGAAGGAAAAGGGTAGAAACAACAATGCGGCTAAAAGCCGCAAAAGAAAAGAGCGGAGAAAAATCAAAGACAAGAAACGCTTTTGTAGCGCCATAGAATCACGCAAAAAGTATATAAAAAACCTGTCAAATGAACAACTGACAGATGAGCAAATTACTCTACTATCGCGTGGCCTTAAGTTCATCCCTACACCCGTGACAAAAGAAAATATTATCAGGCGCCAACTTCTCGCGGATTTCAATCAATTTGCGAGACGAATGCGACTACAATATATTTTTCACGGAGAAGAAAGAGAACCTCATCCTTTCCACGTTAAGTCGGACTGGAAACCACCAGTCCAGCCATCAGTAGCTCTAGAAACCTTCCTAGAAGAGGTCAAATTTGAGCTCACAAGAACTGAACTGATAAGGCCAAAAGATAATATATCTATGGGAGAGCGCCAAGCTCTCAAAGAACTATCACGTAACAAAAGCATTATTCTTAAGAAATCAGATAAGGGGAGCACAACCGTATTGATGAGCAGACAAGACAAACTTAACGAGGGTCAAGTTCTACTAAACGATTTAAACAACTACCGACCTCTAGAAAAACCAATGGTTGAAACAACAGCCAAAAAAGTTCAACAACTCATTAAATCGCTGCTCTCAGAAGGCCACATTGACAAAATGACGGCTAAATGGCTCTCCCTTACACCTGACCCTCCGCGAATACCAGTGTTTTACACACTTACAAAAATTCACAAACCGACGCTTGTCGGTAGACCTATTATCTCAGGGTGTTCCGGCCCTACTGAAAAGATCTCAGCATTTGTTGACCACCTTATTCAGCCAATAGCACAACAACAAGCTTCGTATCTCAAAGATACTACAGACTTTATTAACTTTATCGAAAGGATGAAACTGCCTAGCAGTGTCATACTTGCTTCAATGGACGTCACAAGCCTATACACGAACATACCACAACGAGAGGGTATTATTACTATATGCAATGCATACGAAGAATTTCACCAAGGAAACCCTCCAGTCCCTACCGGGTATTTAAGAGAAATGCTCAGTCTGATCCTACAAGAAAACTCGTTTCAATTTAACGGGAAAGATTATCTTCAAACCCATGGGACAGCCATGGGTACGAAAATGGCCGTAGCTTTTGCTAACATCTTCATGGCCAAAATAGAAAAAGAAATACTCGGACAGAGTAGCATCAAGCCAATCTTTTGGAAAAGATTTATCGATGACGTCATATCAGCGTGGGACACGAGCAAAAACGAAATAGAAGAATTTCTTCTAAAGGCAAACAACTTCCATCCTACAATCAAATTCACGGCTGAAATCTCAGAAACAGAAACTACATTCTTGGACACAAAAATATACAAAGGTGTCAGATTCAACAAGGATTCTATCCTTGACGTGCAAACACATTTCAAGCCTACAGAGACCTTCCAATACACGAATTTCTATTCGTGCCACCCACCAGGCGTGACAAAAGGCTTTATTAAAGGAGAAGCGTTAAGGCTTCTAAGAACAAACTCCTCTGAAATCACTTTTCAGGAGAACATGAAGAATTTTTCAACACGCCTTAAGAATAGAGATTACCCAGCTACAACTGTAGAAAAACATCTCTCAGAGGTCAATTTCTCTGACAGAAAGAAAGCACTAGAACAGAGAAACAAAAATGCACGCAAGAAAATACTACCCTTTGTAACGCAATACCACCCTGCGTTGCCTAACCTCAAGAACATACTCATGGGGAAATGGCACCTTATACAGAACCAACCATATCTGAGAAATATCTTCCAGGAGCCTCCCCTCATTTCATATCGCAAAGGAAAATCCCTAAAAGACACTCTAGTAAGAGCTAAACTATAAAGGCTTAAAGAGCAATCTATTTGCGAACTGCAGGAGTCGTGCAGGCCCGTCAACACTCTTTTAAAACAAAGTTACTAAGCAAAGCTTTGCATGATAACTTTATGCACCTATTGTAAAGGTTACATATCGTTTAAAGTGAGTCCAACGAAAATACCTACGTACACTTGTATTTATTTCATTTATTTGGCGTCTTTATCAGAATCACCTGGCAGAGAAAAATCTCATTCATCGAGACCTTGCAGCTCGTAATATTCTGGTTGGCAGTGATAACCGAGTCAAAGTGTCAGACTTTGGGTTGATGAGACAGATCTACGTGGACATGAACAGCAGCGAGGAGAAATCTACAAAGCTTCCACTCAAATGGATGGCTCCTGAATCGATTTTCTTCCAGTCTTTCTCGATCAAGAGCGACACGTGAGTTGAATGGCATGACTTTACCTAGTTTATCTTCATGCTAGTTGTTTATTTTACTAAAATATTCTTGGTTTTCACGTGACGTTAGAAAAAAACCAAAGTCAAAAATTTTAAGTTTTTACCTACACCAGGTTAAAGTCATTTTTAAACATATATCTGCTGGCCTGTCTACAGCTCGGTATACCGCTTTGTTTTGAAAATAGAACAAGGCTTTTTTGCAATGCGTGACATTGGCTTGTTTTTGGATAACATGTTACGTGCACGAAAATATCGATTCGCTTTTTGTTTTCGAGTTCCGACTAACCAATATGTTAAGAGAAGTGCCCATGCGACTGTTTTCAAGTGTAGCAGAGAGAATAAACGTTTTGAGAGAGCCTTAGTAAACTCCAGATGTTTCCACTGGTTTCCGGCCGCCATGTTGGAGTACCCCAGACGGGCTCCAACATGGCGTCTCCATACTAAAACACTACAATTTTCAGTGATACCCTTTAACGAATAACTCGAGTTTGGAGTATCGCACATCGCCAAAACTTTGGCACGTTGTTTATTTATTACTCTTCTACAATATTTCAATTTCTTGGCTCAATTTATTGAATGGTAAACGATTTTATTTTTCACTTCCGCGATAAATAAACTTATTTGCGTGACGTGAAAACCACCAATACGTTTGATTTTCCGGTATTAACGACAAAGTATTGCACACATGTGAAATGTTTCAATCACGGTTACAGTTAGTTGTGTTTTTGTGCCACTTAACAATTATTCTTTGAAATCGAGGTGAATAGTGGCAGAATATTTACCGAGCCGCGAAGCGGCGAGGCAAATATTCTGCCACTATTCACCGAGATTGAGAAGAAAAATTGTTTTAGTATATACACAGGAAGTGATTCAGAAGAAAAACCATTAAAAACCGATTTAATTGACCTCAATTCATGCGTGGAAAACGTGCAAGCGGTACAAAGCATGCGCGAATTCGCGAAACTATTTACAGAATCTTTGAACATGGAAAATCTATAGTTAATATTCGAAAAAACCTCGTGACAGTCTAGAATAATGGTCCTTAGACACTGTTCCAATCAGTGTGAATCAAAAGTATGCTTTATTTCAAAAGTATGCTCTATTTTTGTTTGGCTTACGCATTATTCACTCGGTAGGGGGTGAATAATGCTCATTAGCCAGAGATAGCGAACCAATCAGATTGCTTAAAACACCAAGATCACTGAGTGTGTATATACCAATTGCTGTTATTTTACTGTTGCAAAATCAGTATTTTAGTGGAAACCCGATTTTTCGAAACTCCGAGGTCAAACATTGGTTTCAAAGATCAGGTGTAAAATTACAGTGTTTGATCGACTGCGAGACAGGGAAACGACTTTCGCTTCGAGTTATCGGGGAGGTTCGAAAAAAATGAGGGTTTGAGATAAAATAATTTTTCGTGCAATGTACTTCGGTTTAATGTCGTAATCTCAATGTCTTTTTTTATAGGTGGTCCTACGGTATTCTTCTTTGGGAGATGGCAACCTTGGGTAGGTTACGAAAGTAAATGGTATAGTTTCAAACATAACTCAGTAGCTCTCTTATATTCAGGT
>JAHPZR010019099.1:0-10010 GCA_019787425.1 Platygyra sinensis | reverse complement strand
AACATCTAATTCGTTATTTTAAAGGACAAGAAACGCTGCGAAGTCACCTTTTTCGAGCGCCGAAGTTTTGTTCATCGCGCTAAGAAGTGGTTCATTTTACCGCGCGGTCACGTAAAAAGGTTTGCAGTAGCGCAGTAATATCATGGCGAGCGTGAGAGCTTCTAAAAGAGGTGGACGATATTGCGTCGCTGGCGGCCCGAATAAGACAAGCTGCACCAATACGTCGTACACAGAAGGTGTATCAATGCATTATTTTCCGTCTGATGAAAATGTGAAGCAAGCATGGGTGAAATTTGTGCGTAGACACA
Source organism: Platygyra sinensis (assembly GCA_019787425.1). Classification (NCBI taxonomy): domain Eukaryota; kingdom Metazoa; phylum Cnidaria; class Anthozoa; order Scleractinia; family Merulinidae; genus Platygyra; species Platygyra sinensis. Next base: position 9,702 of record JAHPZR010019099.1, on the reverse strand, counting down.
GGAAGGATTTAATTCCTTCGAAGTCATCATCTTTGTGTTCGGTTCACTTCGAAGATTCCTGTTTCGAGCGAAGAGCCGCAGTTTTGTCGGGGGAAAGTGAGATCAAGTTCAAACGATTCCTTATCAAAGGATCAGTCCCAACGAGGGACACTGTGGTCCCGTATTCTTCTCCTGAAAGCAAAAGAAAACGTAGAAAGGTAAGTCCATTGTTCTATTCTTTTGCTGTTCACGACGGGACGTTACGCACGAGTTCACAAGTTCGCCAATCAGTACCTTGTGTGATACTGATTTTTACCACGTTGATTTTCTTCTTTTGGACTTAAAATTAATTTATTTTTCTATACCATGGACTTCGCAATGAATACATAAACGTCCCTGCGCTCGTGGAATGTTTACAATTATGGAAACGTGACAGAATGAAATGAACAAGCAGTCTCATCTGAAACACACGCCAGTGCACATACACGGTTCACGTGTAATAGACTTTTTGACTTGTATTTATTACAATTTAATGGCGTAGTTACAAAAGAGTTATCAGATTGAGTTTATGTAGACGGACATCGTATGGTTCATATATCAAGTAATTTATAAAAACCTAAGGTGGGGGGCAAACCGTGGCAAAATTCCTTTTAATAACTCTAGTTTCTTTAATTCATCAGAAAGACACAGTGCTAATCACAAATTTATATACAACGATTTCGTTCAAAACTCCCAATCTTAACAGAATTTCCTTTTGCTGTTTTTGTGATAGATCGTCAGGGATGCAATGAAACAAGCTTCCGCTAGCACATCTGTCAGCTGTAGCAGCACAGTTGATAGTGGTGCAACATGTAGCTTGTCGTCTATCCCTGCAGTTCCTGGCAGTTCTTCTGAGACTGTGGACGTTCATGTTGGGGAGGAGAATGACAGTGTGGTGCCTATGGAGGTGGAAGATAACGCCACTCCTTTTCCTGTGGGGGAGGGACAAACCAGCCAACCAGTTGATGAGATTCCAGGACCATCAAACTTCCTGACATCAACACCGGTACCAAAAACCCCAGCAAGGAAATGTAAAAAATGTCCCATTAAATCCAAGAGAATCAAAAAACTTAAAAGGATCAACAGACGACTTGATAAGCGCCTTCAAGATCTCAAGGTTAAATACAAGCAACTCCAAAATGAAAAGGTATAACTGGTCATTAATTAATTAAATTGAAATAAAAATGACTCCTGATGTTCACTCACTGGTTATTTTGTAGTAATTTTCTCATCAGCATGTCAACATTGCCTGAAACATATAGGAGAGTTACCTTCTTCTCTAATCCAAAGGCATAGCTTGATCAATTTAATTAAAGACACCAGGTGCAAAGTGGGTAATTTTACAATAAAAGGTACAGAATGATTTTTCTAATTATTTCACTTTTAGGATGAGGTCGACCAAAATCCTGATGACTCTTCCACAAGTGACGAAGAAAAGTGTGACCCTGCTGTGAGGAGCAAGTCTCCTGATCTTGAGAGTGATGATGGCACTGATGAAAGTGCTGGGATAAGTGACGACGACGAAGAGTTACCAGAGGAGCCAGACTGGGCTGCACTTGAAGAAAAAGTTCCACTGGGAAGTTCAAGTACAGAATCTGAAAATGATGATTGCGAACAGGAAGATTCCCGTAATTTTGTCAGGTAGTTAATTGTCTGTTTCACATGCTTTTCAAAACCTAGCTTTTTACTTGATGGGGTTGTACTCAGGCAGACAGTTACCTGTTTATGCAAATCACTTTTGTGACTTTTTTGCAGTCTGTAGACTTCCATGGTTGATGTTTGACTTCTCTCTGTTTTGTTGTGTATACCAACACCTTAAAAGTTCATGTATATGTTTTGTTGCTGTTGTTTTGTGAACATTGTTTTTCTATTACAGGCTATTGAAATGGCCTTATGTGGAAGAAAACTAATGCACGTCTTGTAACTTTACTTGCAGAATACCAACAGGCACAGCAGCCCATGACGAACCAAAGTTTATTGTCTTCTATAGCATGTTGATGAATCTGTTTACCCTGTTTTGTTTCAAATGCAAACATGATAAACCAACTGTTACTATGAAGTCAAGTGGTACAATGGTCACTGTGTACCAAAGTTGCTTTAAATGTGGAGATAATGCCTACCAGTGGCGATCCCAGCCACTGATTCTAGGAAAGTATCCGGCTGGAAATCTGCTTCTGAGCTTTGGAGTACTCATGGCTGGTGCATCAATAAGTAGAGTCCTTTTGGTTTTTCGCCATATGGGCCTTGTGGCTTACAATGTGCGTACTTTCTTTTCACACCAAAGCACATTCCTGTTCCCAGCTATCCTACATTACTGGGAGACCTATAGGGCAGTGCTGATAAATGAAATTAAAGGATTGAAAGATGCGACCTGGTGTGGGGATGGACGGTTTGACTCAATGGGGCATAGTGCTAAATATGGCGCCTACACGATGTTCTGCTCATCCATCCTCAAGGTGGTGCACTTTGAACTTTTACAGGTATGAAAATGCATTCATATCAATGTTACTTGACAAGTAGAATAAGTAGATATACATATTTAAAAATATATAAAGATATATATAAATAAATAAACAAATAAATAAACAAATAAATAAATAAACAAATAAATGAGTAACATGATTTGATCCTTGTTCCTGTAATTTTGTAGTGCAGGATTACCTTGGTATGTATGGTACACATAGGATTTTCAGTGATAAGAAAAATGATGCAGAATTACATGAAAATCATTCCATGTACCCTCTAGCATTATTACATTGTACATAATCAACTGTAGGTTTTATTGAATCTTCTTCTCAGAGCTAAACTGTAATTATCATTTTAATGCATTTTTAGGCTAATGAGACTGGTGGAAGTTCCCCAATGGAACTGGAGGGTGCCAAAAGAGCATTTGCCTATCTGAAGTCTGCTGGTATCACAGTTTCAGTCTTCATATCAGACCGTCACCGGGGCATTGCTAAATGGATTAGGGAGAGTCAGGCAGGGACATCACACTTCTTCGACATATGGCATATAGCACGTTCCATTGGCAAGGCAATGTTAAAGTTGAGCAAAGAAAATGGTTGCCATAAAATAAAGGACTGGATGAAAGGTGTGAGAAATCATCTTTACTGGTGTGCAACCTCTACTAAACAAGGCTTTGAGAGTCTGATTCTAGCCAAATGGAAGTCCTTTATTTGCCATGTGGCAAACAAGCATGATGATCACCCAGATTCACTATTCACAAAATGTGCCCATGGAGTCCTGGAGCCACGTAGATGGATAAAAATTGGTATAGTGTCATGAATTTGTACCTTATACTTATATTAATTCTTGTTGCCTTTGTTTCTGTAGCCTCCTGTATCTTGTACTTGAGTGGCACCAAATTGGGACCTTATGTTTTTTTCAGGTGGTTCATTAAATTCAAACAGGCACATTATATTTTTGCATACCAGACACAACTATCTGTTACATTAATATTATTTTACATGTAGTCATCTTATCAAATGCTAGTGCCATGTCCAGTGAAAAACAACAACAACAATAAACTTTATTAATGTTGTGTTTTATGTGTAAGTGGTATCCCCCCAATACATAATAATGACCTAATCTTATTTTGTGATATGTTAATTTTGATTTTGCAGGAACCAAGGCCTACGAGAAGCTTAATAGCCTTCTGATGAGCACCAGGCTCCTTGGAGACATAAAGAAACTTTCCCCTGATGCACAAACTAGTTGCCTTGAAGGGTTTCATGCTACGCTAAACCATTGGCACCCCAAAATGGTCTGTTTCTCATGGATGGGCACTCTTTGCAGGTATTTAGAAAACTGAGTATTGACCAGTTAATGATCTAGTTTTCTGCATTGACATTTATTTCAAAGCTGAACTCTCAAGATTCATCATGCATTCATGTGCATTGTCTTTTGTCAGGTGACAAGACATACATGTATAGCTTAGTAGTAATTATCTTTTGTCCTGTTTCTTATATTGTTTCTCTAGGCACATCTTGGCCTCACTCCATTTCAATGAGAATTTGAAAAGAGGAACCCAGCTATCCAAAGAAGGTGACTCTTACATTAAGGTCACCTATCCTAAATTCAAGCTTGGAGAAGAAGTAGTGAGAGACATTGCTGTCCCTCCCACATATGGTAAGTGTAATATCCTTCTACTTTATAGAGTTCAACTATATCAACTGAAAATATCAACTGACAGATTATGGTAATAATGTGGTTGCAAATCAATAAATTTCATGTTTAGTGATTATTTTCATTTTATCCTACTCATAGACAATGTGGCATGCTACCTCAACCTACATACATGTACATGTATTCCTGAGAAGACAGATTATCATTAACTTCTACATGTAAATAGTTTCTCATGTGTAATTCATGATTCACATATTATTTTTTTTTGCTGTATACCCTATATAGATTATGTTGAAGAGTTGAGGAAACTGGTGTTTACTATGCCAACTGCCGAGTTGAAGGCTGTTTCTGACAAGTACTCAGCACAGGCTCCACAGTCCCTAACAACGCAGTTCCCAGAGCGCAGGAAGAAGGACGAAGCTGTCAAACTCCATAATGAGAGGAAAAAGAGGCTAGATACAGAGTTATACCCATCTGGTAAAGAAACCTGTGTGCTATGAGAAAAGTCATTTTTCTAAAATTGTGTACTCTCCAATTGATTAACTGTAAGTGGCATTTTTATCATCTGGCCATAGAAATTGAAGTCTTTCCATGAATTTTTTTATAGCTGAAGAACAAGAAGCCCAGCTTGCTAGTTGCAGTAGCAGCACCACAACAAATTCTGGAAGCAGCACCAGGCAGAGAAAGGCTCCTACATGTTCAAAATGTGGAAAGCCCATGCGAGGACACCATAGGGAAAGGAATGTGTTAATCTGTCCTTCTAGTGCTGAACTATGTATTATGTGATGTAGCAAGTGCACTGGTTGTTAGTGCATTGATTGTGCCTATATTGTCTGAATAGAACAGATTTGATATATTAAAATTCTGCTGGGCAGCCAGGCCTAGAGGACACATAAAAGAAAATTCATTGACTGTGTACTGTTTATTTATTCTTTTGTTTGTGTGCTCTAGGCCTCACTATCAAGCTTAATTTTAATATTTTTATAAAAATACAGTTGTGTCTAGGATCAAACACTAATGAGATTCATGTCTCCCACGACAAACATCACAAATTTTGCTGCTTGTCATGATGAGTGTGAATCTCATTAGCATTCAATCCTGGACATATCTGTGAAATGATGTTGGTAAAGTGTTGTGTTCTTCCTCAAGAAATGTGCAAAACAAAAGATTCACTGTGCAATTTTTTTTAATAAACTGCTACAAGTTACCTTAAAATTACATTGTTGTCATTTTTGTCCATTTTGTAAAACAGAAAAATCAGCTTTTAAAAGAGTTTAGAAAACAGTCTCAAGAAAGTATGTGCACTTATTGGTTGCAAACCGTGTTTCTATAACTTGATGGAGACAAGAACTAGCATGAGCTGTTGAAGTAATGATGGTGCGAGCAAAGATAATTTACATTTTCATAACCAAAGTTAACAAGTTGTTTTCCTTTTACTTATGGAGGTGTTTTGTACAAGAAATAGAAAACATGTTCTCCATGTTTCTATTGAGGCATAGAAACACTCATGAAAGTTTAGTAGAACTCGAAAAAGCTGTGGAAACACTCGCCTGCGGCTCATGTTCCCACAGCATTTCTCGCTCTCCCAGACTTCCACTTGTGTTTCTAAAACTCAATGTAACCATGAAGGAAAAATAACAAAACCATCAACTTATCAAGCTACAGATATTCATAATTATTTTTAATTTATTGTCTTTGCTGGGAAGATTGGTACCCTGTTGACTGGTGTGAGGGGAATTTAGTCCTGATGTGCTTGTAAACACAAGCTGGCAATGGTCTGGAGTTGTCCCATCCGAGAAATCCACAAGTCCATCTTATCAGCCATCTATAAGCAACTGCTCTGAGGAATCTAAAGAATTAATAAACAAGAACTACGAATCAATAAACGCTGCGAGTCAGACATGCTATTTGTAATGGAAATTTATAATTTTCGAAAATTATTGATGTTCTTATAGAATGTTTAGAGAATGAGGAACATATGCTAATATTGGGGCCGCAATTGAAGAAAAAAAAGAGTACCAGTACATACATGTAGGCCTTGAAAAGAATGAGAACAATAAAACCGAGCCGATCTCTGGGGAGGCACTGAAGACAGATTTTTTGTAATCCGGAGCCAATCTCTCGGTTCTATCCTTCCTTTGTCCCCCTGCCAGAATTGCAACGATAGCCGAAAAAAAATGTTCCGTGGCAAGATAAAAGGAGCGATGATGTACGAATTCTACTACAATAACTTTTAACTTACTCGTTATTCGACTGCCCAGCATGGCGGCGATATGTTTTCCCGTTCTTATCGCGTAGAAGCGGGCCTACTTGAGTTAGAACTGCAGTGTTAGTCATCGCCAGGTAATCTTCGTGCTGGGTAACACATTTAATTCTTTCGATACTGCCATCAAAGACTAATTGTCGACGGGCCTGAAGAACCTCCCAGCAGCATCTGTATTCCAGAGCACTCGACAAATGCTCTGTAGTGCATTGCCCACACTGGCACCTGCAAAACACAGCAAATATAAGCTTAACCTTGCTGAGCTCGAGTAAGTCTGATAATAAAGCTTGTATCAAGGTGCAAGGTGAGAAATCCGCCAGCGAAAACTTCCATCACTTCACTATATAATTGTAATCTGTAGTTTTTTGTTTTTTTCAAAAAAAATATATCCTACCATTCATCGACTGAAATTTCTCCTTCGAATCTGGCCCGCAGGATTGCTGGAGAAAGTCCATCAATATCCTCTTCCTCGTCGGCTTCTTCATCACTCGAGTGAGCACGAGGTTCATCCTGATATGGCTCGACTAAACTGGAAGAGACTATTTCTTCCGAGTCCGAGTCTTCAGAAACATCTTGGACGTCTTCTGATTCCGAAAACGACAAGTACTCTTCGCTATCGGACATTTTCACAAGACAAAAAGACAGGACAAATTGCGAAGTTCTCGAAGAGTTCAAGTGCAGAAAGCGTGTAAACAAATCGATGTGCAATCCTTTCTACGTCATCAAGTCGTTTACTCGCCCCAGTCTCCCCTAAAGACTGAACCAATTTTTGCGCGGGTTCGTAGGTCTTCGAGTGCTGAAAAATTATCCTTTCGTGCTTTTCCATTCTGATTGATTGTTTTTTTCGTTTTTTAGACATAACAGACTATCAAAAAAAGGCAAAAAAAATTCATTTCATAGGCACTTTAAGAAATAAAAACGTTACTCTGGTTAAAATTGTATAAAAATATGTACAATGTTTTTAAAGTCCCAACGTTTCGGTTGAACCTTCAACCTTCATCAGGGGAAAGTGAAAAAAAAAAAAAAATTCGCAAAAGACACGTTTCTTATAGTGTGCCAAATACGGATCTATTGTTAAGTTCTGTCCCTCAAGGCAAGATTTAGAAATTCGTGCGGCAAATGCATGCCATCATCACGATTCAGCGGATTCCTGCAAGTGTTAATTTCCCAAGCTTCAAGAATGCGTCGATTGCGCCAATTAGCACTCGTGCGTAGGATCTTAGACGCCTCCCAAGAGACCGTGTGACCAGAACGTAAACAATGCGAATGTTTATGTTCCACCGCTTTCTGGTGTTCTTTAAGGCGAGTAGAAAATTTGCGTTTGATTTCCCCGATATAACTCTTGTCACAATCTTTGCATGGGATCGAGTAGATGGCGCCACGAGTCTGATCTTTCGGTACTGGGTCTTTCGGTTTAGGAAACAAATTCCCGATGGTTTGGTGTGGTTTTTGAGCAACTTTGATGTTATGATTACTCAAAATTCGTTTGATAGGCTCCGATGTGCCCTTGATGTATGGTAAAATACAGAAACCCTTTGCAGCATCCGGCGCAGTTGTTGACAGTTGTTGAGCTAGTCGTTTAGGTTTGCCAACATCAATCACAAATCGCTTTGGGTAACCATTCGCCACCAGTGCTGCTGTTACGTGCTTCATTTCTTTTGACCGTTGAACACTAGAAGATGGGATGATTTTTGCACGATCGGTCAAAGATTTAACAACAGCCCTCTTGTGCGCAACCGGGTGATGCGAATGGAACGAAAGGTATCTTTCAGTGTGGGTGGGTTTACGATAGACCTTAGTAGAAAGTCGACCGTTGTCTTGACGACAGACAGTAACATCCAGAAAAGATATTTTCCGATTTGTTTCTCTTTCAACCGTAAACTGGATCGATGGCTCGATATTGTTCAAATGATGCTGCAAGGTTTGCACCAGGCTGGAATTAACGGCCGCACACACATCATCCACATACCGTTTCCAAAAGCACGGTTGTACAATGGAAGTGGACAGTGCTCGTTTCTCAAGGTCTTCCATTACGAGGTTTGCCATTACAGCTGATACAGGGGAACCCATAGCTGTTCCAAAAATTTGCTGGTAATAGGTGTTGTTGTACTTGAAATTTGTTGTTGACAAACAGAAGTCTAACAGGTCAACAATGTCATCAACAGGAATAGTAGATCTATCCTGTAAGGTTTCATCATTAGAGAGCACATCGGTGGCAACTTGAATGGCGAGATCCACAGGAATAGAAGTGAACAAGGAGACGACGTCAAAGGATAGCAGTTCGTCGCCTTCTTCGAGTTTGACATTTTTCATCTGTTCACAGAACTCCACGCTGTTCTTGACCGTTAAATCAGTATTATTCATCAGAGGTCTCAAGATCTGCGCCAAATGCTTCGATAGCATGTAGGTTGGAGAGTCTATAAACGATACGATAGGTCTTAAGGGATAACCAGGCTTATGAATCTTCGGTAAACCATAAAAACGAGGAGGCAATCCATCTGAACTGCGGAGTTTGTTGTACAAACTGTCACTGATCTTATTTTCTCGCTTAAGATTGGCCAATTTTTCATTGAGTTAATTTTCCATTCCGTTCGTTGTGTGGGGTCTTTATCCAGAACTTTGTAGGTTCTTTGGTCGCTGAGCATTTGTTGTACCTTGTCGTCGTAGGAATCCGCTGAATCGTGATGATGGCATGCATTTGCCGCACGAATTTCTAAATCTTGCCTTGAGGGACAGAACTTAACAATAGATCCGTATTTGGCACACTATAAGAAACGTGTCTTTTGCGAATTATTTTTTTCACTTTCCCCTGATGAAGGTTGAAGGTTCAACCGAAACGTTGGGACTTTAAAAACATTGTACATATTTTTATACAATTTTAACCAGAGTAACGTTTTTATTTCTTAATATGTTTCTATCACCTGGTTACAGGACCATTTTTAAAACAATTAATTGATATTCATAAGTCACGTGCAATGTCTTAAATCTGATAAAACACCAATGAATAAGGCAACAATTTATCGATACAAAGTCATTGCACGTGAAGTATTATTAACAATCTGATAGGTCAATGAGCTTGTGTATTATTATGGGTTTCAGAACGATAATTATTCCTCTTATTGCGATCAAAACTCACTCGTTCGCTGCGCATTGCACCTCGAGAACAAAACAAACCTTCGTGCGCACTTTCCATGGAGTAGGAATGTTATCAGTCATATGATTACAAACCGAATTAAACTCCACTGAGTCCTATTACCAATACTTACCAATTCCTGCTCTGGGTTGGGTAGCTCCTA